>PVJX010015312.1:0-42849 GCA_004027295.1 Dolichotis patagonum
GGAGAGGACGTGGTCCCCAGAAGGTCTTCGCTGATACCCAAGGCTTCTTAGAGGAGGAAGTGTCAGATGTAAGACTTGAAGGGGTGGGAGCTCATTAAGCAGAGACAGAGAAGAAGGCTCTCAGGGTCTAGGCAGAGGACAGAGGAGCCACGTGTGGAGGTAGAATGGGCGATCAGCCAGTGATGGCCGGTGACTGGAAGAAACTTAAATGGATGACACTGTTAAAGGAGAGGGAAGCTTCTTCCCAGAGCTGGGGGGCCTGCAGGATGCTGGGCCTCCAAAGCCAGGTCAGGGGATTCCTGAGCAGGGGAGGGGCTGCAGCCTGCGAGGACGCTGGTCTGAGTCAACTGGAAAGCGCTGTCACTTCTGGGGCTCTCTGGTTCACTGGGCTACTATGCCTGGTGGCTTCCTGCGGAGGGCAGGGGGAGTCTCAGGAGCTGTTTCTTCTTCCCACAGAAGGCCAGGGCTGCACGGCCTATGATGTAGCTGTCAACAGTGACTTCTACCGCAGGATGCTGGTGGGTACCAGGTGAGGCCTGGGCAGGGCCTCTCTTTTCTGGCCTCCTGACCTCCCTACCCACCCATCTTTTCTCCTTTGGTAGAATAGCGATTTCTTGCGGGAGCTCGTGGTCACCATCGCCAGGGAGGGCCTTGAGGATAAGTACAACTTGCAGCTGAATCCAGGTAAGGGTTGAGGCCTGGGCCTTCAGGCAGCAGTGGAGCCTGGCGCAGTTTGGCTGCCACTGTTGGAAGACGGGCTTGGTGTGGGCAGGGATTTTCTTACTTTCTGAAGACTGGGTTCTAGGAAGGGGGTGGGGTCTCCCAAAGCGAGGGGTGGGGCAAGGAGCCCGAATCCGTAGGAGGCGGAACGAGAGCATCTACAGAAATGATTTTTATTGGTGCTCACTCGGAAATGTGGGCATGACTTATTTAAGCCACGCCATGGGGCGTGGTCGAGACGTGTTCCGGGAGGGGCGGAGCCTCTCTGGAAGCTCTCTAGACTGGGCTACCTAAGAGTTAGGAGGTCAAAACTTAGTGATCTTTGCCTCTCTCCCCTTAGAATGGCACATGATGAAGAACCGGACTTTCCTCGGCTCCATTTCGCAGCAGAACATCCGCTCCAAGCAGCGTCCTTGGATCCAGGAGCTGGGGAACCTGCACATGCCTGACACCTGGGGCCCTAAGGGAGGGTGAGGCTTTGGGGATCCCTAATGGCTCCTAGAGCTCTCCCTGCCAGCTCCAGCGGGGCTCCGGGAGGGAGCTGGGAGAGAAGATAGAACTCCTGTCTTGGAAGCCTCCTGTGGCCCATGCTGGGGCCGCTGTTCCCTGAGACCTGCCTGCCCCCTCAGCCCTGAGAAGCCGCACCTCAGCCTTTGGCTGGAAGCCCCCGACCTCCTCTTGGCTGAAATTGACCTCCCCAAGCTGGTGAGCAGGCTGGCCGGGGTGGGGCTTGAGGTTCCAGGCTTGGGGGGCTGGAGGGGTGCAGGGGGTGGTGGGATGGAGCCCTGGGCCTCATGTGCCTCATGCCTTCGCCCACCACATTCACCACGCGTGGTGCCACCTGGCCTGGTCCGGGTTGAGTTCGGTCTGAGACCCCCACATTTCCAGGATGGAACTCTGGGGCTGTCGCTGGAGATTGGGGAGAATCGCCTGGTGATGGGGGGCTCCCAGAATCTATATCACCTGGATGCCTACATCCCCCTGCGGATCAACTGTGAGGAAAGCAAAGCAGCCTTCCACCGGAAGCGAAAGGTCCCAAAGAGAGGCTTAGGGGCCTGGCACATTGGGGCCTGGAACCCCAGATATGAGGGAGGAGGCTGGGCCTGGACCTGGGGTCTGGAGGTGGAGGGCAGGGCTGGACTTCTGGGTCCTGAATCCTCATTCTCTTTACCCTCAGCAACTGATGGTGGCCATGCCCCTGCTATCAGTGCCTTCTTAACCAGTGCGTCTCCCTGTTCTTGCAAATGGAGAAGAGATCGGTGAATTCTAGAATTGAAATAAAAGATTTTTGCCTTTTTTCTGACTCTGGCTAGTGTTGGGGGTGGTTGGGAAATGGGCAGGAAGAATTCACTGAGCCTCGAGTCCCCTAAAGTTCTTGTCCCTGTGGGCCCTGAGCCTGCTTTGTGGCCTGCAGTGCTTCCCCTTGCTGGCTGCCCTGGGCAGCAGCCTGCCCTTGCCCTTCACAGCGCACAGCGTCTGGGGCCTCCTAGCACCTCCAGCAGGTCCAGCCCCTCAGCTGAGCGCTCAGACTCCATGGGGCTTGGCCTCCTTTCTGCTTATCCCGTACACTGGGGCCAGGTCGCCCTGCACAGAGTGCCCTCCAGTCCCCTCACCCGGGAAGTCTGACCGTCTTCAGCCTGTGCAGGGGTTTCCTCCCCAGAGGCACCTCTGGGTCCCTTCACCCATGGCATCTGCAGTGTGAGCCTTACTCCCAGTTCCTGGGAACCTCACATCTCGGTCACACCAGATTTTCTAGGGCCTCAGCTACCACCACTAGCTGACCTCCTGGCTTTACTTGGAGTACAAATCCCTATCTACCCTCAAGCCTGTCCCCTCTTTTTGCTGCTGGGATGGAACCCAAGGCCTCGCTACCCGGCTCTTCCCAGCCCTTTTATAGAACATTCTGGAAAACTTCCGACTTCATATATTTTTTTCAATACAAGACCTTTACTCTGAACTATAACCCTTTCCCCTTTAAATTTTGAGACAGGGCCTCATTCAATCGTACAGCCTACTTTCAAATATTTTGATCATCCTGCCTCAGCCTCTCAGAGTGCTGGGATTACAGGTCTGTGCATAAAGCCCGACTCTCATACTTTCTCTTCTCAGGCTAAATAAGTATCCCCCCATGGTGGGAACGCACCTGGCACATAGTAGGTTGGGTTCATGAATGATGACCAAGGGCCTTCCCTCCGTGTTGAGTTCAAGGGATAAGGGAGTGGAGGCACCTCAAGGGGAAATGTGGAAAAGCAGCAAGGGGGCCAGTATAGCCGAGCCTTGTGAACTGACGCCCCAAAGGTCAGCAAGCTAAGGCCAGTCGGCTGGATGCGCAATGAATGCGCGGAGTGTCCACCAGAGGGCGCAACATGATCGCAGTACAGATTCCGAGAACTACACCTCCCAGCATCCCTTCTACCAGCACAAAATGATAGGAATGGACCCCCCCCCAACTCATGAAGCCCAGCCGCCTGTGGGACTTGTAGTTTCGATGGGGACCATCGGCACTCGAAGGATTCATTCCTAGGACCGGAAAAAGCGTGAGGTTGGGTCCTTGCCTCCTTTCTCCGTCTCCATGGTGATGGTTCCGGCGAGGACCAGGATTTGGCATCGGAGGGGCCCCCTTCCCACTCCCTCCTCTTCACCATCTGCTCCTCCCGCACACCTGGCCCCGAGCCGCGGCCGCCGCCTCCGCGCTCAGCGCGGGACTCTGTCGCCACAGGGCGGCGCACGTGAGCGGTTCCTTGACTGTTCCTCAGCCTCAGGCGTCCCGGGCCCCAGCGCTCTCTTCCTCAAGCTCGCAACCACCTCCTCCCGAGGTATCCGGCGTTTTTTCAACCATAGACAACATTGGGACACCGAGGGTCCCAGGCAGGCCAGGCTGGAGGCGACGGGCCACGGCGTTCAGCGGCTTCCCGGCTCCCCGGAGCCTGCCTGCCGCGCAGTCTGCGTCTCTCTCCTTTTCGCGGGAAGCATCATAAAAATTTAATCCCAAATGCATTTGCGGCCCGGCGCGGGGAGGCGGTGGGGAAGGAGCACGATGCTGGAGCCTGGACCTGGAGCCGGACTCAGCCCAGAACAAGGGCTGGAGTGCAGGCCAGAGCGAGACACAGCAGAGGGAGCGGGGCTCCACCCCCAGGGGCGGGGCTTCACCCGGGCGGGGCTTCACCAAGGGCGAGGCTGGAAAGATTAGGGTGGAGCCAGCGCACAGAGGGCGCGAACACATCCCCGGGCCCGGGAGAATTTGGGACAGGGACAGACTCGAGGGATGGGAGACAGGTCCCAGAGGGCAACCAAGGGATACGGGGGCGAGCAGATCTGGGGGCAGGGACAGAACCCAGAAGGCGGAGCCCGAGCTGGGGGGTGGGGACAGAGTTTAAGGGCGGAGCAGCTCCCATCCGGCTCAGAACTCCCCACGGACTGATCCCCGCGGAGAGGGCGGGAACCGCGAGTCGAGAGCAAACGACGGGGTCACAGCGAACAGTGGTAGTGGATATAGCCGCGGGAAAAGGGGTTCAGAGAGGAGGAATTGGGGATGGAGTGAAACCAAGGGAGAGCGGGCACGGGCCGGGAACACGCCCAGGAGGGCGGTGGAGCCGCAGGCGTGTGGGGTTCAAAAGGGAAAGACGGCAGCAATCGAGCCCAAAGGTGCAGAAATTGAGCAGGGGGAGGAAAAAGAGGGAACAATGGATGAGTAGAAGTAGGAGCTGCAGTTGAGAAGGAAAGGATTTCCTGAAGAAGAGGAAGAAGTCTGAATGACAGCGTGGGACTGGAGGTGACAAGAGATGGGCACGGAATTGAGGGGCACGGGTGGGGACGGGGGGACCAAGCGGATGAAAAGCAGAATGAAGCGCTGGGGAAGATGGACCCAGAGGAGATGGAAACGTGGGCGATTCGCGAGGCTTGAGGTGGGTTCCCAGAATCTCATGGAGGAAAGAACTCAGGTCGGGAGTGAAAATCTGGGTGCAAGGATGGCTCGCGTAACTAACTTTGGGAAACCACTCAAGTGGGGGGCGCTGCGAGTCCAAGAGAACCCGGGGCGTGGTCTGGATCACAGAGGCCGACTGAGGATGGGTGGGCCGCGAAGGGGGCGGGCCTAGGGCGAGGGGCGTGGTCTCGCCCCCGCCCCGCCCCCAGCGCTCACTCCTGCGCCGGCCCCCGGGCAGCGGCACTCGCAGCCTCCTTCCCCCCGAGCGGAGCTGCGGGGCCGGCCGGGCCGGGGCGGACCCCGGGGACCCGGACGCGGCCGCCCGGGCCCGCGCGCGGGGGGGATCGGCGGGGGGACGCGCGGCAGGGGCGGCCACCATGGAGTTCCGCCAGGAGGAGTTTCGGAAGCTGGCGGGTCGCGCCCTCGGGAGGCTGCACCGGTGAGCCTGGGGGGATCGCGGGAAGGGAAGAGTGAGGGTCGGAGGGAGGCGCTGACTCCCCACCTGGGGCTCAGATGGACAGAGGGACAGGCGGTCCCGGCAGGCGCGTGCGTGTCGGGTCCACCCATCTGCCCGGTCTCTGGCTCGGGTCCGACGGTGCGGTCCTCCCGTCCGCACCTGTCCAGTTTCGCTCATTTTTCTGCAGCTCACCGCACTTGGGGTTCTCCCTTCCTCTGGGGCCGGACGTCTCCCCTCCTCATCTCTGCCCACCTGCCTGGGTTTCCCTCCCCTCTCCTCCCTCTACACCCCTGTCTCTTGATGTCTCTTTCCATTTATCTCTGGGTCTCTGTACTGTCTTTTCTGGGTCTCTGTCACCTCTTTCCCTCCGGCTCTCACTAAATCTCTGTCAGCCGCTGACTCGGAGCCTCTCTCTCCACCTCCTCTTCTCTGAGTCCTGTTTCTTGGGGTCTCTGTCCCCTTCTGTCTCTGGATCTCTGTGGCTTTCTGTGGGTTGCTCTATCTTCGGCCGGGGTCTTTCCTCTCTCCAGGTCTTCCTGCATTTGTCTGTCAGAGTGTTTAATCTGCAGCTAAATCGGATTGGGGCCCATTGGCTCTTGTCCTTGAGGGGGGTTAATCTGAGAGGAAGAAGCCGGGTGTCCCAGGTCCCTGGCTGGGGGAAGGGAGTTGCAGGTTAAAAAATGAGGCCCACAAAACAGGACAGACTTTCCAGAGGAGCAGGCTGGAGCCACAAGGGACTTCCTCCCACCTACAGCAATGACCCCAGTGACCTGGGTATCACTTGCAGGTCCTCTGGACATCACCCCGTCTCTCACCCCCAACCCCAGCCCTGGCTTGGAGTCAGAAAAATTACTCAGCTGCGGAGAAACCTAAAAATATCTGGCCACAGAGCAGGGAGGAGATGCCTCATCAGCGCCCTGCCCTGGGACCTTGTCCCCTTGGCCCACCACCCTAACTCAACCTTGGGGGACCCTCAGTCCATCTCACTAGGCCATCCGAGTCCTTTCCTGAGTCTGACATGAGTCCTGCCTGCTGCAGGTCACCTGCTAGCTCCAAAGTTACCCCACCCTCTGGTAACAGGAGAGACAGGAGTCAGGCTAGGAAGAAGGTAGCTAGAGGGAGGAGGCAGGCAGGAGGATGGCGCAGTGTGGGGAGGGCGAAGAAGAGGGAGCTAACTTCACCCCTTCTTTTTTCCGATTTTCCAGCCCCTCCCCACCCTTTTTCTCGCCTCCTTTCACGAGTTTCTCAAAATACATCAGTGCGAAGTCAGGAGAGCGGGAGAGATGCGCAGACGGCAGAGGCTGGGGCAGCAGCCTGGGGATGCACGCCTCGGCCCTCCCTGGGTCTCTGCTTCTCAGCTGCTCCTCTGGGGCTGGGTTTCGCTGTCCATCACAGCCTCATCTTCACCTCTCTGAGGGACCCCCTGGGAGCTCACAATCTCAGCCAGGACAGTCTGGCAAAACTGGGAGTGCGGTGGGGTTCCCTCGGATGGCTAGGGAGTGGGGAAGCCCTGCACTGGACACAGCAGTGTCCCATATGACTCTCTAGACCGACCTAGGAAACTGAGACCCAACTTGGGAGTGAGGGCATCAATGACTGACTATGAGACCCATCATTTCAACCCAGATCAGTTTCTCCCAAAGCCTAGGGCAGAGGCTACAGATTTTCCTGGATATGCACCATACTGGTTTAGGCCAAGGTTTCTCCTGGACTGGAAAACAGATGGGAGCTCAGGGCAACTTAGGACAAGGACCTAGGGGAGGGGGTGCTGGAGCCAGGTCGTACTAACAGCCAGGAAGGGATCAGGCCCCACTGCGTTCTCCTGCATGACCTTGGCCATGACACTTCTGCTTTCTGATTCTGTTTCTTGAGCTGAACACTGGGAAGATAAGAGAGAACCAAAAGCACATAAGGGTACTGGGTGTGGTGGTGTCAGGCTGTGATCTCAGCACTTGGGAGGCTGAGGCAGGAGGATCTCTGTGAGGCCAACCTGGGCTACATAGAGACCTTGTGTCAACAAAGTAAAAGACATAAGAGGACAGATACCTGGAGATTGGACAGAGATCCTGAGAGAGGGTGATGGAAAACCCTCTTAATCTGTTTTTTTTTTTTTTTTTTTTTTTTTTTTTTTTTTCAGCACCAAATTTCCAGGCCAGGCAGGGGTCTCTCCCCTCTGTGCTGTCACCTGCATCCCTGGTCTTAGCTTACTGCCACCTTGGCCTTCCCCCTTCAGTAAGGCATATGCCTTCTCTTGCCCCCATTCTATAGATGTGGAATACTGAGGCCCCAGTTCATAAGCAGCAAACTCCAAATTCCAGGGACTGCCATCACGTCTTGAGTTTCAGGGTCGAATGTCATCAGTAGCAACGTGGGCCAAAGGTTCATCTCACTGGCTGACATACTCCGATGGGGGTTTGTTCCCCCTACACGACTCATTCTGGTGGCTTCTCTTCTCTGTCTGCCTCTGGCCCCTCTCAGGGTCTCATTTCTCCCCCATCCCCGCGCTGTCCACGCCTCCCCCTCCTCCCATCCCCTTCCTTAACTGCCCCCTCCACCGCTTTAGGTTCTCGGGCGGGGAGGGGCGGCTGTGTGCTCCAATCTCTCCCACCGCCCTCCCCCCAGACCGTCTGGCTGTTCTTTCCTCCCCCGTCCCAGTCTTCCTCGCCTCCATCTGTTCCAGCCCCTTCCTGGGCTCCAGCCCGATACCCTGGCTGCCTACCCGCCCGCCTCGGAGTGGGCCACACCTCACACATCCCGTCCCCAGCCTGTGTCTCCTGTCTCCTCATCTTGCCATCTTTCAGCCCTTTGGGGCTCTTCTCCCTCTGCAGCTGTGTCGTGTCTGCGGGGGTTTCTGTCCCTATCTCTGCATCTCCGTCACCCTTGGGCCTCTTCCTCTCTGCGTCCCTGCCCCACTCTTTTTGGATTTCAATTGCCCCCTTCTCTCTGGGCCCCTCCCCCCATCCTTCCCTCCTTTTGTGTCTCTGGGCATCTGTCTCTGTGAGTCTCTGTGGAAGCCCCATCTCTGTTACCCTCCTTTCCCTATGGCACCTCTCTCTCCCCGCAGCCTCTCCCTGGGTCTGAGGTGGCCTCCAAGTGGCCCATCCATCATCTCCGACTCCATCCTGCAGGCAGAATGGGCGGGGGCGAGAGCCTCGCTGGGGAATGAGCCAATCTCCCTACCAGGGCCATCTGTCCCCTGCCAGGACACCACCCGCAACTCTCCCTCCCTGCTCCCTTAGGCCGACAATCTGAACTCCGGGCTCCCCAGGGATGCCCAGGCTGGGCTGCTGGATTTCAGGGCCCTGTCCCCTCCCCCACTCCGCATCCCTGGGATGGGCTTCTGGTGGCCTCGGTGGCGTCAGCTGTTGGCAGCCCCACACCTGGGCCTGCAGCAGGCAGGGCACGTCCTGGGGGCGGAGGGTGGTATATATAGCAGACCTGGCTGGGAAGCAGCTGTTCTTCTGACACCTTTGCTGAGGCCTCTCCTTAGCACCTTTTGCTTCCTCAAATAGAGTCGGATCAGGGAGAGGAGGCTGGGGAATCTCTGGGCCTTGGGGTGGGGGGTGGGGGGCACAGGTTCTGGATCCCAAAGCTAGCGATAATAGCATCGGAAAAAAGGGGGCTGGGAGCCTGAATTCCTGGTGCGAGGGAGCTGGACCTAGGGTGGAGATTCCTGGAGCCTGGGAGAAAGCAACCTGGGACTGGGCTTTTGGAGAGGGCGAGGCTGTGGACTTAGAATTCTGGGTCCTGAAGACCGGGTTTTTCCTGGATGCCTGTGTCGCCGGAGAAGTGGGCTGGGGGCCCGGCCTGTGGAGTTCTTTACTCTTGCCGCAGCCTCCTGGAGAAGCGGCAGGAAGGCGCGGAGACGCTGGAGCTGAGCGCTGACGGGCGCCCGGTGACGACGCAGACTCGGGACCCGCCGGTGGTGGATTGCACCTGCTTTGGCCTCCCTCGCCGCTACATTATCGCCATCATGAGTGGTCTGGGCTTCTGCATCAGCTTTGGCATCCGCTGCAACCTGGGCGTGGCCATCGTCTCCATGGTCAACAACAGCACGACCCACCGCGGGGGCCACGTGGTGGTGCAGGTAGCTGCGGGCGGAACCCCGCCCACGCCATGACCTCAGGCTGGTCCCCCGCATCACGCCCCTCTACCCAACCCACCGCCTGGCGGCCCCGCCCACCCGTGCTGCCCTTCCGCGTTGACCTCAACTCAGCCCCTCCCTTCTTAAGCCCCGCCTTTATCTAAATGAAGCTCCGCCCCTATTTCCAGATCCTTGATTTAGAAAAGTAGACTCCGCGCCATCATTAGGTCTCCTATGTTTACTTCCGTTACATTTTGAACCTATTGGCAATTTCATTCAGGCTTGTGCTTCAAGCTCATGTCCTTGGGTCATATTCACTTAATCCCAATCCCAAATTCCTCCCTGCATTTTCATCCTGGATTCTTTTGGGAGGTCCTGAGAATGGAACCTAGGGCTCTGCACATGTTAAGCAAGCGCTCAACCGCTGCGCTATATCCCTGATCCTATTTGGTTTGAGACAGCGTCTCCCTAAATAGGCCCAGGTTGGCCTCCTGCCTCAGCCTCTGGAGTAGGTAGGATTACAGGTGTGCGCCAGGCTGAATCTGCCTTTTCTGAAACCTCCCTGACACCTAAACCCCACCTTCCTGCTCTGGCCACTACCTAAAGCCCTCTGGCATCGCAGAATTTTCACTCTTAAGTCCAGTACTGTAGAAGCCACGCCCTTGGCCTATTTGAAGCCGGTCCTTTGGTTCTTCCCAATCAAGACAGTCTCTGATTTAGCTGATTCTTGTCCCTGCCTTGACCCTACCCAGGGAGAGTGTGTAAACTGGAGAGACCTAGATAAACAACCACCCTGTACATGGGCCCCGGAACATTCTGGGAGGGGGCTTGAGGGAAGGAAGCAGCCCGCACCATACTTCTAGGCAGCCACAGGCCCCGTTGGTGGCTGCCGGCCCTAGCAACGTGAAAAGCAGTTTGTCGACTGGTGGGGCTGATGGTGTTGTGAGCCCTGATTGGCAAGTTTTGGAGGCTGAGGGAACCCTTGTTGATGATTGGCTGAGATGCTGCGTCCACAGTTTGCTGACTGATGCAGGGCAGAGCCGTGGGGCAGGGCAGCTGGTTTAATGTGCCTTTTGGTCTGCAGAAAGCCCAGTTCTCCTGGGATCCAGAGACTGTCGGCCTCATACATGGCTCCTTTTTCTGGGGCTACATTGTCACTCAGATTCCTGGAGGATTTATCTGCCAAAAATTCGCAGCCAACAGGTGCCTTGGTGGGATTTCAAGATGGGCGGGAGCTACAGTTGTGTGGGTGGAGTTAGTATGATTTTCAATTACAGAGAGGTCTGATTTCGAGAAAACGGGAGGGGCTTGGGTTGGGGGCGGGGCTTGTGATTGGGCCAGGTAAGAGTCCAGGGAAGGGTAGAATCCTAAGGGGTGGCTGGACTTGCTTCTCCCACCTTCGCATCAGGGTTTTTGGCTTTGCCATTGTGGCCACCTCCACGCTAAACATGCTGATCCCGTCGGCTGCTCGCGTCCACTATGGCTGTGTCATCTTCGTGAGGATCCTGCAGGGGTTGGTAGAGGTAAAGCCCAGCCTCTTATGACCCGGCCCGCCCCCTGACCTGGTCTCTTCTTGACCTGGGTTTGCTCTTCCCCAGGGCGTCACGTACCCCGCGTGCCATGGGATCTGGAGCAAATGGGCCCCACCCTTAGAGCGGAGTCGCCTAGCCACGACAGCCTTTTGCGGTGAGAGGAAGGGAGAAGAGGACACAGCTCTTGCGATTGAGGACAGGGCCTGTGGCCTGTACCTCTGTGTCCCAGAAAGGTGAGGGCTGGAAGGGTCCTTCTTCCAGGATCCAGGAAAGATGGGCGTGTTCTCTGTCCACCCCCGCACCCCCTTAGGTTCCTACGCTGGGGCAGTGGTCGCAATGCCTCTTGCCGGGGTCCTGGTGCAGTATTCGGGATGGAGCTCTGTTTTCTATGTCTACGGTGAGGGACCCGGATGCCTGGTTCCGGGTGGCTCTGGGGAGGAGCGGGGCCGGTTGTCACCTCCCTCCTGTCCCCCTCCTTACCCTCCTCAGGCAGCTTCGGGATCTTCTGGTACCTGTTTTGGTTGCTTGTCTCCTATGAGTCCCCCGCCCTGCACCCCAGCATCTCGGAGGAGGAGCGCAAGTACATCGAGGACGCCATTGGCGAGAGCGCCAAGCTCATGAACCCCCTCACGGTCCGGCCGAGTCTGCGAGGGGGGTGGGGGGCACAGTGGGGCTCGAGCCCGCACCCCATGTAATCCTGGCAGGTTCCTGCAGACTCTCAGAGACGAGACTGAACCGAAAGGGGGGATGTAGACCCTGAGGCCCAAGAGGGCCCGGTGGAGGAGAGCTTGGCAGGGGTGGGCGGAACTAGAAGCATGAGGTGTGGTTAAAAGCAGAGACCGGATTAGAACGTGGGCAGTAGGATGTGGGCCAGGGATTTAGCTCAGTGGCATAAGTGCCTGCCTGGCAAATGCTAGGTCATGAGTTCAATCCCCGGTACAAAAAAAAAAAAAGGATGTAAGGATGTGGCTGGATGTGGCGGCACACACCTGTGATCCCAGCACTCGGGAGGGTGAGGCAGGAGGAGCACCAGGAATTCCACGGCAGCCAGGGCTATACAGTGAATTCAAGGCCAGCCTGGAATACACAGGGAGGCCCAGTCTCAAAAAGCAACTATTCTTTTGAGTGAGGCTGCATTTAAGGAATATGATTGAATAGTGAGACCCCTGGACTCACATTTATGGGTCGCTGAGGATGACTGTGGGGCCCAGACAACTTCGAACCTGAGAGGTCACTGTGAGCCCGGTGCCAGCCCTATAGCCATGAACTGGCACCTGGTGAGACCGCTGGGAACATGTGGCTGATGCCCTTGGGTCCCTGAGATCTCGGCGAAATTAGGGTCCTTGGCTCTTTGAGAGAGTCTAGTGAGGTCCCCAAGGACCCTGGTGAAGTACCCGACCCTGGGCACCCTCTTAGCACCCCCTTCCACCCTGCAGAAGTTTAACACCCCCTGGCGGCGCTTCTTCACGTCCATGCCCGTGTACGCCATTATCGTGGCCAACTTCTGCCGCAGCTGGACGTTCTACCTGCTCCTCATCTCCCAGCCCGCCTACTTTGAAGAAGTGTTCGGCTTCGAGATCAGCAAGGTAGGGCCCAGCAGGAGGAAAGGAGACCAGAGCCGAGCCTGCATAGTGATGCAGGGAGCAGAGGCCCCATTGACAGCCCCTGAGGCCCTCCCCACAACTCCGTACCCTGCTTCCGCAGGTGGGCCTGGTTTCGGCGCTGCCTCACCTGGTCATGACCATCATCGTGCCCATCGGCGGCCAGATTGCCGACTTCCTGCGGAGCCGCCGCATCATGTCCACCACTAACGTGCGCAAGTTGATGAACTGCGGAGGTGAGTGGGCGTGGCTGGCGGGCGGGACAGCGCGCGGTGGGGCAGAGCCAATGGGCGAGCTGAGGAGGTGGGGTATGGGTAGAGCTTTGGTCAAGAGAGAAGCTGATTGGACAGATGTAGGGTAAGGGCGGGGCTGCGCAGAGCGGATTGCCTGATTCAGGCTGAGACCACCTCGTGGACGGGTCAGGGGCGTTCAAGCTGAGGGTGTAAGGGTGAGGCCTACACGGGGATGCGCGCAGCAGGCCACCAACTAGAGAGAAAGGAGGGCTCTGAGTTGGGATCTGGAGTGGGAGCAGAGAGGAAAGGTGAGAACGTGCACAGATCTGGCGTAAATCCTGGATCTCCAGTCCTAGTGCCACAAAGGGCCCGCTGGAGACCTGGGTGCTGGAATCGTGGGCGGAGCTGCTGGAATGGGGGTTGATGCGCGGGACTGGGGCGCTCAGCAACCTGCCCCTCTGCAGGCTTCGGCATGGAAGCCACGCTTCTGCTGGTAGTCGGCTATTCGCACTCCAAGGGCGTTGCCATTTCCTTCCTGGTTCTTGCTGTAGGCTTCAGCGGTTTCGCCATCTCTGGTGAGAAGCGCAGATCTGCAGTGTGTGTGTGTGTGTGTGTGGGGGGGTCTCTGCTCAGCTTAGGATGGGGTTCCCTGCCTTGCAAAGGTGCACCTCATACAGGGTGTCAGGAGTGTCCCAGTATGATGCTTCCTGCCTTTCTCCCGCCAGGGTTCAACGTGAACCACCTGGACATCGCGCCGCGTTACGCCAGCATCCTCATGGGCATCTCCAACGGCGTGGGCACGCTGTCGGGCATGGTGTGCCCCATCATTGTGGGCGCCATGACCAAGCACAAGGTGGGCGCCCATTGGCCCCCGCTGCACCTTGCTTCTCTGGCCCCTTCTTTGACCCCATCCCTGTGGTCCCCCCACAGACGCGGGAGGAGTGGCAGTATGTGTTCCTCATCGCCTCCCTGGTGCACTACGGGGGTGTCATCTTCTATGGGGTCTTCGCTTCCGGAGAGAAGCAGCCGTGGGCTGAGCCAGAGGAGATGAGCGAGGAGAAGTGTGGCTTCGTTGGCCACGACCAGCTGGCTGGCAGTGATGAGAGTGAAATGGAGGATGAGGCTGAGCCCCCGGGAGCTCCTCCTGCCCCACCTCCTTCCTATGGGGCCACACACAGCACAGTTCAGCCCCCGAGGCCCCCACCCCCTGTCCGGGACTACTGACCATGTGCCTCCCACTGATGGCAGTTTCCAGGACCTCCATACAACTGGCCTGAGTGACAGTGTCCTCTCTGTTCTGCTTCAGGCCTAAGAAGCACTCTTTCTTATTCCCAGTGCTGTCAAAACCTCTTCCCTTCCCAGCTGCCTCTCAGGGGTAGTGGAGCCGCAGTCTGGTGGTTTCAAGGATACCCAAATTCCCTAAAGTTTCCCCTTCTCAATTTGTGCTGCCTCAGTGGTTTCAAATCTCTCCTTTCAGGGCTTTATTTGAATGGACAGTTTAACCTTGTCCTGTTGTGGTTTCGAGGCAACTCCTCCTTTCCTCTGACCCCAGGGATTCTCAGGCTGATCCCTGAGATTACTCAGCACCCTTCTCTCAGACAAATTTAAGGTCCTCCTTTAGAAGTTCCAAATCTCTCCTGACTCCGGTCTGCATCTTCTAGGTTGGGTTAACCAATCGCCCGTCCCCGCCATTCCAGGGATTGATTCTCACCAGCGTTTCTGAGGGAAAAATGGCGGTTTCAAGTCTTCCCCCTCACCCCGCATCCAGCAGGTTCTGCTGAAGCACCAGGTTTCCCCGTCCTATCCCTAGCTTTGTGCCATGCCTAGGGGAAATAACCAAAACAGCCATCTTAATACTATGCCTCTCTCCACCCCATGCACTTTCTCTGACACAATTTTCAGGTCTAAATAGTGGCTGCTCAAGTCTATTAATTCAGTGGTTTGAAGCCACCATCTTTGAACTTCCCGTGGTGGTTTCTAGATACCCCCTTTTTGCCCAGTTCCTTTGCACTTTATTCTCCCAGGTGGTTTCAGACTACCCTTCGTTTCTCAGTGGCCATTTGTGATGTCCCTAAGGGGCTCTATGACTTAAAAGTCTGGGATTCTTCCCCTCTCACACAATCCCCCCTTCAGCCTAGAATTCGGGGAACATATGGAGAAGTCACAGAATCCCAGGAAAGAGAAGGGGGCTGGGGAGAGGGGTATTTATCCTCGGGCAGGGCTGTGTCTTGGTGTCTCTGTCTCTGTGACTGTAAATCCTGCCCGGCCACACTCCCAATAAAATGATTTGGTGTACACTGAGTGATCTGACTGTGGGTCACAGGAGTGCTGGCCCCGGGCTGCAGATCCCAACCCTTTCCTGTGTCCAAAGAGAAAGTCTAGTCCCTAATCCCGAATCCCAGCAGACGCCCAGAGCCCGATGGTACCCAGCCTCACTCTCCTCCCCCTACCTCCTTTGCCCCACTCCACCCCAGCCACCCCACCCCGCCGGAGGAAGAAGAGGAGGAGGAGGCATAGCCATGGAAACATCTGGTTTATTCAGCCTCGCGTTCTCCAATTGCCGCGAAAGCATCTGTGTGCTGGACCCTTTATCCCAGAGGCCCACTAAGTAGCAAAGCTTCCAGGAGGACGGGACACAAGGGTCCCTGCTCTCTTGGGAACATGCAGGGACCGAAGGGGCTCACACGAAGTTGTTGGGGAGCGTTTCGGGGGACAGTGGCTCTAGGCGCTGGGGGCGGCCCCCACGGGGCGGTGGGGGGAGCTTGGGTGGCAGCGGGGGTGTGGACGGCGGTTGCTTGGTAGAGATGTGTGAAGGTATCCAGGCATCTGGCGCATAAAAGTAGAGGTCATAGGGCTCCTTCGGGGTGTCCAGATGCATAACTGTGGGAGCAAAGGAAAGAGGTCACCCCCAACCTGACCGGGCCTATCTCACTGCTAGGCCTCGGGCCAATGAGGAGCCAGGAGAGGGAATCCAGAGCATCTCTAGAATTGGGCCTGTAAAGAAAAGCGTTAAGGCCCCTTGAATAAATGAAGGGGCGTGGTGAGCCGCTGAGGGGCGGGCTTAGGCGAGGGGCGTGGCCTCGGGACGGGCGGAGCGCGCTCGGAGATTGGTTGCGTCCGCTTAGCGGTCAGGGGCTCTGGGTTCCAGGCAAGTTTCACCTGGCCTAGGGGCGGACCCTGGAGTGTGCGCGACTTCTCAGATCTTTAGGCACAGAAGTGATCGCGGAGGGTCAAGCCTTTCACTGACTGGATGGCGGACCTGTACTTTTTTTTCTGGCGCCAGAAAGTGTCCGGCAAGAGCGGGATGAGGAAACAAGCAGGTAATCAAGGGAACACTTCACTCACCGGGTTCGTCTCCACTGTCCGGGAGCCGGTGGTGTGCGAAGGGCCGGTGTCGGGCAGCCCGCCGGTAGAGACACCACAGCAGCAGGACGATGAAGATCAAAAGCCCAGTCCCAGCAAAGAACAGGCACAGGGCGCCTCCTGTCGAGCCTCGTGGGCGCCCCACCAGAGTCACGCCTGTGGAAGGAGCCCGGTGATTCGAGACCCTAGCCCACTTCTCCCTCAGACCCGGGGCTCCGGGCCCGGCCTCCTCCCTCAGACCCACTTCCGGCCCGATCCCTTACCGGTCTCTTTCACGTGCTCCACCACGATGATAGTATTTACTCTCTCCTCTCGGCCGCGCCGCTGGGGAGCCCGAGGAGTTGCAGGGAGCAGCTGACTGGGGGGCTCTGGAGGAGCAGGGGGGCCCACAATCCGGGCTAAAGGTGGAGGGACGCTTGGGCCTTTGGGGTCAGAGTTTTGGAGAGCCTTCGGTTCAAGGGTCCCTGGAGAATCTGAGGTGGGCTGTTGAGAGGCATCAGGCTGGGTGGCCACAAGGGTGGGGTGGGGACCCAGTTGCAGCTCACTGAGGGTAGTGGCTGCGTCCCTGACGGGTGCAGAGGTTTCGGGGTGCAAACCAGCGGAGACTTCAGGGGCGAAGGTTTTGGGGATCTTGGTTGTGTCCTGGCGGTGGGCTGTGGGGAGTTCTGTTTGGGGCGTTTCGGGAGGGCTGGGGTGATTGGTCTCAGTGGGGTCAGGATGGATGGTCAGGGGGAATTGAGAGTTGGGGATCTCAGTGGTGCCAGGATCATGGGTTTCTAGAGATTTGGTGTCAAGAGGCTTGGTGGGGTCAGGGTTTTTAACGTGTGAGATTTCTGTTGTGTTAAGTGTGGGGATCTCTGAGGACTCTTGCTGTGTGGTCTGCGTGGGGTTAGTAGGTAGGGTCTCAGGATATTCTGAGGGTGTTGGTTTTGAGGGACTGGGTGTAGGGGTCTCAGGAGAGCCGGGGTATGAAGTGTCTCTCAGGGTAGGATCGGGTGTCTTAGAAGGCTGTGGGCGTGCTGCTTTGGAGCGGTTAGTGCAGCGGCTGTCCTGGGATTCTGATGCTGAGGTTGTGAGTGGGTCACGCTGGCGGGTTTCAGGGGACTGTGGGTGTGGGGTTTCTAGGAGATCAGGTCTGGGGGTCTCAGTGACATCGAGGGGGGTGGTCTCAGGGGAAACTGCATGAGGCATCTTGGGGGGCTCAGGAGGAACAGTCCCAGGGAATTGCGGGTTAGGCCAGTCTCCAGTGGTGTTTTCAGAAGCGCCAGGGAAGGTCGTCTCGGGGTGGCCCATCTCCTGGAAATGGGAGCCCTCAGCTGGAGAGGCTGAAGGTGCAGCCTTGGAGCCCAGGAGGGGGAGGAGGAAGACCAGGAGGAAGAGAATCGGATTGTAGAATTTCATACCGCTAGGAGATGTCTCTAGCTGTGAGGGGGAAGCAGGAAGGATTAAACCCGAAGCCTCCTGGAGCCCCGCCCGCTCCGCGAGGCCCCGCCCACACCCCAGAGACCCCTCCGCTGCTCCGGTTCCCAGGTGAACCGGTCCGTCAGGGGCCTGCTTGGCGTCAGAGAAGGGAGCAGAGCCCCACTGCTACGGCTGGCCGAGTTGAGGGTCAGCCGCAGCGAAGGGAGGCAGGAGCGCTGGCTTCTTGGGAGGTGCAAATAATTTCCTTGTTCCCCAGAGGGCTCCCAGTAAAATTGGGAAAGTATAGTATCTTTCTTTTCTTTTGGTACTGGGGATCGAACTCACGACCTTGTGCTTGCCAAGCAGACCCAGTATGATATCTTTCCAAGCCCCCAGAATTTCTAGACTACAGTTTTGGAGGGCATCAGATCTCTAGGGGACAGGGGCCACCTTCATCTCCAGGGTCCCCAAGACCCCATACTCAAGGTTCTTTACACTAGAGAAGTCTCAGAAGGAAGGGCTGGGGCTGACATCTGGAGTCCGAGGGAGGAGTGAACTCTTGGACTCCCAGGGTAGGAAGGTTGCTGGGGGTTCAGACTCCTGGGTCCCCCAGGGAGATGGTCTGGGGGTCTACTTCCCTGGTTCTTTGGAGAGGTTAGCAACCTGAGTGTTCACATGTCTACCTTTCCAAGGAGTGAGGCTTGGGGACCTAGGACTTGATCCTGGGCCCTGAGTTAGAGGGTGCTGGGGACCTCTGAGTCCTGGCCTGGACTCATAGCCTGGCATGGAGCAGGGACTCGGCTCCCTGTTTACTGAGGATGTTCTGAACACACACATGGTCTGTAGAAAGGGGGAGACAGAGGAAGGTGGCAGGCACCTGTATGGGACAGCATTGCTGGGGTCTGGGGTCTCTTACCTGCTCAGTAGGGTCCAGGGGAGCAGCAGGTGAACGAGGCTGGATGCAGAAACAGGTGAACGCTGCAGACTGACTCCGGGTGGGGCAGCATAGGGTCCCACAGGTGCACAGGTGACGCACCTGACCCCCTCCCTGGAGATCCTGGGAGCCTAGCAACGCACTGAGGCTCTTAAAGGGACGAGGATGAAGGACACTCTCTCTGGGATAGAGAAGGGAGTTTGGAACTAGATGATGTGGGGAGAGATGTCACCCAACCAAACCATCTTTGAAACCAAGGATCTTCTGTCCTCTCCTCCCAAACCCAAGGGTCCAGGCCCCTAGTTCCTTCCTAATTTAGCTCCCTCTGCTCAGACCCAGGAGTCTGGGCCACCAGCCTTTCCTGTCTCAGAACACAGGAATCCAGGTGCCCAGCTTCACCTCATCTCATCCACTCTTAGGCCCAGGAATCCAAGCTCTGTCTTCCTCCTATCTGGGGAACTAGAAGTCCAGGTTCCTATGGTCTAGATTGTCCTACCCTTTAGGACTTCCAACCTTCGCCCACATCCCCACTGGGTATAGAAGTCCCCTTTTAGTCAGATGTGGTAGTGCATGCCTGTAATACCAGTACTTGGGAGGCTGAGGCAGGAGGATTGCCATGCATTTGAGGCCAGCTTGGGCTACATGGTGAGTTCAAGGTCAGCTTGAACTGCATAGCCAGGCTGCCTCAAAGCAAAACAAATAAAACAATGTAAGAGTCAGTGGGTGTATTGGGCTGTATCCTCACAATATCCCTTCTCCTGCCCAGAACTCAGGGCCTTTGTGTCTCTGCTTCATGGCTTGTCCCAGGCTTTCTGAGTTTGCAAGTTTACCCATCATGCCACCTGTCTGCACAGCCTTGTCACCTCCAGCCCCTTCTTTCTCCCCAGCTCTCCAGTCTCGCTGATTTCTCCTTGCTGGGCTGTCACTGGGCCCTTTCGCCAGGCCTCTGTCCTTCCTGTCTTTCTGTCTGTCTGAGAGCTTTTCCCCTTTGCCACCATTCCCTTCTCTCTTCCTTTTCCTTTTTTGCTCCGCTGCTCCCTTTCTTAATCCCCTTTCCTTGGCCTCGGTCTCTGTCCTTCCTTTCCTGGTTATTCCTTCCCTTTGTGCCTGCTCCCGTCACCAGTCACCAGTACTTCCTCTCTTGTGTTCCCGGTCTCTCTCTCTGTCTCTGACTTGTGCTCTCTCTCACGGTCCCTCCACAGCCTCTATTTTTATCCCTCTGACACACCCCCTGTGACCACCTCTCTGTCTCTCTCCCCCTCCCTCAGTCTCAGGTCCCAGCTTCTGGTTCCAATTAGTTGGTGGCGGCCAAGCAGTAGCAGGGCCCCCACCCCCGGCTCCTCATTACAGCCAGCAGCTCCTAATGAGCCTGGGGGGGAGGTGACCCTGTGCCCCCAGCCCAGCCTGCGTCACTGCCCAGTGCGGGGGTTGGGGAAGCGATAAAAGGGGGATGCCCGAGTGGCCGCCCAAGCCCATTGCGCGGTAGGGTGCCCTGTGGGCAGCCTGGGGGTGGGCGGCTGGGGGAGCCAGGTTCCGAGCTGGGATTGGACTTCAGCCCTTCCTCTCCCCACAGGTGATGGAGACTCGCCAGGTGTCCAGGGTCCCCCGGATGCGGCTGCTGCTGCTTCTGCTCTTGCTCGTGCCCTGGGGCACCCACACCGCCTTGGGTGTCGCTCTGCCCCTCGTGGGGGTCCTCAGGTAGGTGCCAAACCCAGGACTCCCATGGGAGGGTGGGGACCTGGAGAAAAGGGAACAGCAGCCCAAAGAAGGGGCCAAGAGATCCAGAGAGGAGAGGGTGGTGTCTGGCCCGGTGTCGATGTTGAGGGAGAAGGGGAGGTAGGCGGAGGAGAGACAGGAGAAAGATGAGGGGACAGATAGGGCGAGGCGGTGGAGACTTGGACACCGACTCATTCTTTGCGCACGGCGGGCTGGGTTCTGTGCAAGGCCTTGAACTGAGCACAAGATTGGGCTCAGTCTGGGTCCTCAGGGCGCTTCGAACCGAGGGAACAGAGGGACCGGGGTGCGAGACAATGGGAAGGGAGGCAGAGTCCCTGGCCAGGTGCAGTAACCAGGCTCCGAGTTAGACCGCAGGGAGCACCGGCGGGTGGGGCCCGGGTGCGCAGTAACTCGGCCTCCCCGTCTCCGCGCAGCCCCCGCACCTCCCTCCAGGCCCGGGCTGGTCCGGCCACCCGGGTGTCGCGGCGTAGCCTGGCGCTGGCGGACGACGCAGCCTTCCGGGAGCGCGCGCGGCTGCTGGCCGCCCTCGAGCGCCGCCACTGGCTGAACTCGTACATGCACCGGCTGCTGCTGCTGGACGCGCCCTGAGCTGCCAATAAAGACTGCTCTGCCCGCGAGTCTCCTGCGCCTCTGTGTGGGGTCTGCGCCGGTCACTCTGGGCGTCTCATCTTTCAGTCCTCAACCCCCCTTTTTTTTGGTACCGGGAATCGAACTCAGGACCTCTCGCTTGCCAGGCAGGCGTTTGTGCCGCTGAGCTATCTCCCCAGCCCTCAGTGCCGCCCTTTTAAAACAAGGTCTCGCTGTATAGCCCAGTTTGGCCTCAAACTAGCAGCGAACCTCCTGCCTCAGTCTCCCGAGTGCGAGGATGACGGGTGTGCGCCACCACGCCCAGCTCCCCCGCTCCGTTTTTCTCGTGGAAGCCGGCTTCCTTCCTCCCTCCGGACCTCGCCCTGCCCAAGCAGCTCGGTCCTCCTCGTCTTGGACCTCTGTGCCCCTGCACTGCGTCTGCGCTCCCAATCCCCGTCTCTGCCGCTTCTTTCTGGCCCTGTCATCTCGCGGTGTCTGTCTCCACTGTGTCCCTGCCCCTTATCCGGGTCTCTTTCTGAGTGTCCTCCCGCCGGCCTGGCCCTCTGGAGATCTCTGCTTCCCCTCTTGACTCTGGCTCCGAAACTTCCCTTCTTAATTACCCTGGCTCTTTCCCCTGCTTGGCTTTCCCATGACTTCCTTTTCCTTCGGCCTCCGGGTCTCCGTTCTCTGTCCTTCAGCTCTCATTTGCTCTCTCAGTATTGCTGTCGATCCCACTGTCGCCCTAGACTTCTCCTTAGGAACGCGGCTTCTAAACCTCGCTGCCTTTCCTTGTCTGTGATGAGGATTAAACCAGATCCTGTAATGTACAGTGTTTCAGCACAGAGCTCGACGCGCAGAAAAATCCTTTAATTAGAGCCTTTCCTCCTGGCTCACCGCAGCCGCTTCAGGGCTTTCTGACTGCAAGCTGCACCAGAGACCAGGGGACGCCAGGAGGGAGGGGGCGGGGGCGGGGAGTCACAGTGCAGCAGGTGAAGCGAGGAACCAGGAGGCAGCCAATCAGAATCCGCTTTTCTCCCTGGAGGCTGGGCCAGTCCTTCTGCCCCGCCCCTCAACCCTGATCAGCCACTCACTCCTTGCGAGCCGCGGCGGGCGCAGACTCACGCCGGGGCGGAAGAGGAGGCGGGGCAAGCTCGTGCGGACCGCACTCTGATTGGTCTGAAATGAAGGAGGTTGGAGCCTCAGTAGAGGGGCGGGGCTTGTGCGCACTGGTTGGCGAGCTCGCCCTCATTGGCCCTTAGGCTGTGGGGGCGGGACTGTGTCCGCAGACATTCAAAGAACGATTAAGTTTTACTTACAATCACTTGAAGTTGGCCTAATACTACAAATAAACACGACTTAAAGTCAGGAGTAATTTTCTCAAGTTGTCAGCCAGCAAGGGACAGAAGGATAGCTGGAATCTAAATGCGAGTAGTTTCAAAGGTCAGGCTCCCCTCTACTCTAGCAAGACAGGATTCTGCGGCTAAGGAGCACCTTCTGCCTGCTGCGAGGGTGCGGGCTCCCGAGACCGCAGGAACCGCCCCGCCCAGAGCCGGGGCTCCAGAGCCTCGCGGCTGGAGGGTGGCCTGGGCTTTTCCCCTACACTGCTTTCTCCCATCACTTTGTCTCACTTCCCACCATTGCAGCCTCAGACCCTTCCTAGGCTACAAGAAAAACAACAGAAAAAACTGCATCACAGGGTGCCCCCCCCCCGCGCCCGTCGGGTCTATTTCCCACCACCTGGTCTTTGCACAGACTGTGCTCCTCTGCCTGTTATGACACGCTCCTAAATCACTGTCACCGGGCCACACCATCTCCAAGGCCAAAGGCACATGCGACTCATCTGGGAAGAACCCTTTGCACGAGCCCAGTCCCATGCCTTTGTGCGTGATCTAACTGGGGGAGGGGCAGGAGAGCGTTCTCCATCCCCGGCTTGGACTGGGAAGCGGTCTTCAGCACTATAACACGGCACAGCAGTGAAGGTGGTCAGCGTTACCCAGGGACGGCTATGGACCTAGGATGCAGTTAGACAGGACCCACCCCGGCTCTGCCCATGGGGCAGTCGAGGCAAGTCAGGACCTGGTGGGGGCCAGGTGGGGCACAGAACAGGGAGGAAGGAGGCAGAAGTTGGAGCCCGGGAGCCCTTTCCATTCAGCCTGGCAGTGCCCTGCCTCCAGCCCTATGGTCTGTGGTGCCCCCCCATGAACTCGGTGGGCAGCGCTCTTCAGTAATCTCCATGCTCACTTATCTGACTGCCCAGTGCCCCCTACTAATACGAGGACCATGTGTGGGCAGTGACGTGCCCAGCCCTGCAGCGGCACCTACCCGCCCTCTCCTTGGGATATTGGCAGCTATGACAGCTGTGATCTTCTGGGCCTGAGGGAGGCTGTGCAGTGGCAGAGGCTCTGGCCATGCTGCCTACTCTGCTCCAGCCTTGCATGGTTTAGGAGATCAATAATCCATGATGTCAAAGACATTGCTGGGTGCATTTTATTTTTGTTAAGAAATGAGAGTCGCAGTAGTAGGAAATCAGGAAACGCCCTGCACTGGTGCTGAGACAGGACCGAGCTGGAATGAGTTAGGTGGTGCCTACACGGGCGGCGGCTGGAGGTAGCAGAGCTGCAGGTGGGGCCAGGTGGGTGGTGGGGCCCGGCCCAGCAGCAGCACTGAGAGCAGCAGCAGCAGCAGCAGCAGCACCGGGCCCAGGACCCGGGCGGGGAGCAGTGGGTGCCGAGTGGCCCTGGTGGGAGGGAGGAGAGGGCTTAGTATGGAGGCCGTGGTCTTCCCGGGTCTGGCCACCTCCCTGCCTCTGGAGATGCTTCGAGGGCGCACCTGGGTGGCTGGGGATACAGTGGGGACAGGCAGTGCTGGTCCCAGGGCCTCCGGACCGGAACCAGCTCCTTCACCACAGGCACCAGGGCTAGCTGGGGCACTGGCTCAGCAGGACTATGGGGGGACAGAAGGGAAGCAATTACCCCCAGTTAGCTGTCCCCAAGACTCCCAGTCCTGGTGGGTCCCATTACCTCTCAGAAGGTTGTCCTGCCATGTCTCCAGGTTGAGGGTCTCTAAGAAGGATGGGCGGGTCAGCCTGGGAGGACAAAGGAGATGCCCCTGGGGCACTGGGTCCTGGACTGGGAGTGGCCTGGGCCAGCCCACTGGACTCAGTACACAGGAGGTGGTGGACAAAGGTTGGTGTGGGAGGGTCTCTGGGACATGAGGTCAGGTGGGGGTCCCAGCTCTGCAACTTCGGGCCATGTATCCTTTGGCAGGTCATGCCACACCTCTTTGCCTCTTTACCATTCACCTGTCAGGGATGTGACAGTCCCCACTTCATAGGGTAATCACGGAGACTAAAATAATGAATGCAAAAAAAAAATAAATAAAATAATGAATGCAGGAAGCTGGGCATGGTGGCACACACCTGTGATCCTAGCACTCAAGAGACTGAGGCAGGAGGGTCACTGCAACTGCAAGTTCAAGGCTAACCTGGACTACAAAGTAAGACCCTGTCTCAAAAAATTTTACAAAGTAAGAAAAAAAGTAGGCAGGGCTCAGAAGAGCACGTGACTGATGAGCTGCTCATGCTGCCATCTTCACATCCCACCCGGCTCTGGCAGTGCCAGGACCTCTGCAGGTGGGCTCCATGCCTGTGCCCAGCTCACAGGTCACCTACTGCCTGGGACTGGTAGGGCCTCCTCTCCACAGCTCTGGGCCTTCCCACCCCCACAGCTTTGCTCCAGGGACAATGATGATGACACCAATAACCCAACAAAAACAGAAGACTGCCCCCAGCCACATCTTCACCCCCACCAGCCACTGCACCAGCCATGTGACCAGGCCCCACACCACATGGCTGTGAGCAGGAAAGTCGGGCAGGTAGAGGCTGAGCTGGCACCGTCTGGGCCAGCAATGTGATGGGCTTTGGGGCCAGGTTGCTCAGAGCGGCGCATCCCCAAGGGCCCTAACCTGGCCAGTCTGGGTCCCAGAGTGTCACCAGTGTCCTGAGGGGGCCAGGGCCAGGCTGGCTCTTGAGCACTTCAGCTGAAGACCACGGGCTTCTCACTCCGTTTCCTTCCTTCTCCCCTGTGACTGAGTTGGGGGTGCAGCCTCTCCCTTGCAGGGAGGAGTGGGGGTTCTGAGCTGGGAGATGGGGCAGCTGGCAAGGGCTGCCCACTGCATGACACTGTGGCTGTGGGGTCTCCCAGGAATATTCTGGCTGCACCCACCTCAGCCACTGCAAGTGCCTGGTCATCTCAAGGCCCAGTGATGATGCTCTCCTGGCTCCAGAGCAGTCGGGGAGGGGTGGGGGCTGGGGAGCTGAAGTGACTGGAGGGACCGGAAAGGGTGCTGGCACTGCCTACCCTGAGCAGTTGTTTTGCTTCCTCCACTGCCTCCCCTTCTGCTTCCTCTTCCTCTCTTCTGGGCCACCTGAGGGCAAGGAAGTCACTGGAAGCCCCTCCCCTGGCCTGGTTTCTTATGCCTAGGGTCCTGGGAGGGAGCCTTAAAGGCAGGTGGGGTCATAGCACACATGGGCCCAAGGAGGGCCTGGGGGTACCCCAAATGTGCTTCTCAGGGGAATTTCCATCAAATTCTCCAGACTCCAATCCTCTCAAAGGGGAAGGGATCCTCTTTATCTCGGAACAGAATTCTTACCTACTGCTTCCCAGGTGATTTCTCAACAGAGGCTTCGGATTCTCCCACCTCCAACACCCTGTGCCCCGCTGCACCTGCACACCCACCGGGCCACCATCCAGCCTGCATGGCTCCTGCTCAGGGCTGCCCACCCTCGAGTCCTGCTCTGAGCTCGCTTCTGAATGCGCCGGAAGCTTCCGCTCCTCTGGGGTCATGGCCGCTGAGCCCCTTCAGTGCCGCTCTGGAGACTCAGTTCTCAAGCGCCCAGCCGTCCACGCTGCCACTCGAACCCTCAGCTACACCACTGTGCCCTCAGTCCCCACCCCAGGCAGCAGCCTCTGCCCCCTCCCTCCAGCTGCCCAATCTCCTACTCTGGACCCAGAAGGTTTAGTCCCCCAAACCTGTCAGGGTCAGGCTCAGCCTTGGCCACCTTTGGTGCCACAGTGTTCGCCACCTTGCTCACTCCCAGATTCCCAGCCCTCCCCACAAACAGCTGGCACCAGCCCTGCCCCGAGCTGGGCCTTCTCTGTTCTGGGTGAATGACGTAGGGAGGGCACAGCTCCGGAGTGCCCGCCTGCCCAATCTCAGCTCTTCCTATGAAAGGCTGAGGTGGGCAGCCTCAGTAGTCTCCGCAGTGGAGGGGATGGGGAGATACCACCGGAAGCCTGAGGTCCGGGTGGCCCAGACATTGAATGCATTCTACAGGGACCTGGACACAGCCTTGTGACCGCCATGTTTCAGTCACCATGCTGGGGGTTCAGGGGTACAGCTGTACATGCTCCCCAGCCTAGTGCTAAGTAACTGAGGTGGCCCAGCAACACCCACTGGGGTCTCATCCCTGCCTGGCCTCCAGAGGTCTAGGAGGATGTGCCCAGGGCTCCTGGGCTAAACCCTTGGTCCTACAGGCCCCCTCAGGGTCCCTCCTCCAGGCGCCACAGTCTCGCCCAGCTCTGGCCCCTCAGCAAGGCTCATCCAGCAATGGGTCACTGGGGGTGAATGGCGTCACTGGGAGGCAGAGGCTGCTCGGTGAGGACCTTGCTGCTTACCTTGGGGACGGCTCCTTCCCCGCTCCTGCAGGGCACTTGGGCTCTGGCTCTGCTTCCTCCCAGTCCCTCTGTGGGAATGAAAAGGACAGGTGGCCCTCTCTCCCACCACTCAGAGCACTTGTCCCGGGCTTCGGCCCTGCCTGCTGCACGGAGCCTGCTCCCCCCACCTGCCCCTGTGCCCCAGACCTGTGTACACGCCTCCCATGAGTTCTCTACCTTCTAAGGCCTCTCCTGGGCCACTCTGTCACCCTACCAGAACAGAAGCCACAAACAGGACAGCTGTTCCCAAGTCTCTCACGTGCCCTCTTGCAGAACCCAGGAATCAAGGGCCCCGCGGCCTGGATGCCCACATCTAGCCCCCTCGGGACACAGGGCCTCTGTGTGCCCCACCATCCTGACACTGCTTTCCAAACACAGTCACTGCCTGTGCGCCCAGCTGCCTGCGGTGGCCCTCAGCGTGTCATCTGGCTGCTGTCTTCTCATCACTCACTCCTGAAGCTGGCCGTCCGTAGCCCTGTCCGCCCCATCCTCGCCTCATGTCCCTGTACTCTGTCCCCAAGGCCTCCGGCCAGTCTCTCGTGCAGCCCAGAGAGCCCTCTCCTGTTAGAGCTCATCCCTCCACTTCGTGCTGAGCCTTTCTGTGGCCCTACAGAGAAAAGCACCACCTCTCAGGGCGACAGGGATCCCTTTCACCAGCTGACCGGGCCTCAGCCCTCAGTGGCCAGCCTGAGCCACTGGGACTGCTAAGTATGATGTGGATTTAGGCCCCCGCAGGTCTAAAAAGAAAGGTCTCATTGCTTGAACCACTTAATATTCTTCTTCTGTCTCTCTCTGTCTCTCTCTCTTTTTTTTTTTTTTTTGAGATGGGGTCTTGCTATGTAGTTTGGACAGGTCTTGAGCCTACAGAGATCCTCCTGTCTCAGCCACCCAAGTGCTGGGGTTACAGGTATATACCACCACGCCTGGCTACAGTTTTAAATAAAATGATGCCTGGTAGTGTTTCATTAAAAAGAAAATAGAAGCTATCACTCAATTAGTGCTCACTTTGTAGCAAGTCCATCCCAAGAGGGCAGGGGTGGTATCCACTTGGCTTGGGGGATTGAGGCCCAGCATGCAGTGGGCTCTCAGGAAGCGTCTGCTCATCAAGTGGGGTAGGGGGGGCAGGGCAAAGGTATGAAGAGGCTCCTGTGGCCTCATGCCCTCCCCTGCTTACCTGTGCCCTGTCTGGGACTTCAGATGGAGCCTCGGGTTCCTCCCTGGTGGTCTCTCCCCACTGCCACACTCCACACAGGGGACTGGAGAGATCGGCACCTGCCACTTCTTGCTTCTGGGAAGGAGAAGCCATTTCTGAGATCAGGAAGGGCCACTCTGAGGCAAAGGTGGAGAGGGGCACAGGCGTGGGGCTGTAGGGAGGTGGGCCTGATGTGAGGCTGGGCAGGGGGCAAGGAGGCAGGACCGGGGAAGGGTCAGATAGGGACAAGGTGAAAGACTGAGATGCCCATAGGGGGATGGGACAGGGCTGGGTCTGCACTGCTGGTAGATTTGGGGTTGGAACTTGACATAAGAGAGAAGAGCTGGGTTTAGGGTGAGAAGCTCTTTGGCAGCAGTGTGATTTAGGGGCTCCCCAAGAGAGCTCTGGGGCCATGGGCCAGGCCAAATGTGAGCATGGGACATGGGGTCACTGTCTTGGCCTCCAATACAGTCCAGAGGTGCCAGGCCTACCTGCCAAGTGGCCTCAATCTCCAAGCCCAGTGATGGGGGCAGCGGCGTGGTCCAGCCTGCTCCTCTGGCCTGGGCCTCTTCCAGCAGCCTGGCCACACAGACATGGTGCTGCATCTGTCTGCAGCTAGTGCCAGCCCCCACCCCCAGCCTTGCCTGCCCAGCTTGGCTCCACCCCATGCCCCACCGCCCACTCACTCATCTGGCGCCTCCTGGGCCTGGCACAACTGCTCCTCCAGGTGCGAGATTTCCCTCCTCAGTTCCTGCAGGGGAGGTGAGCAGGACACTGAGTTCTCCACTCCGCCCTCAACTGTCCTCTCTTCACTGCTCTCCACTTCCCCAGACTCACAGTGCCAAGGGACCAGGGGAAGAGAGCAGTGGCACACTTAGGAGCCAAAGAGACAGAGCCACGGCCAGGAAAAGTATGGGAAGGCAGGCAGAAGTGGGAACCCCTGGAAAAGTGAGGTGTGGATGGTAAGAGACTGACTCAGAGAGGGACAAGGGAAACACAGGATGTGACAGACTCATAAAGACAGGAGCCCAGAGTGGCCCAGGGACACACAGACTGGACCCAGAGGCTGAGACAAGTGCTGCAGGGAGCTGGCCTGAGAAGCATGGAGAGGAGCGAGAGAGGAGGAAGGGAGCTGGGAAGGCAGAGGAGAACACGGGAGACAGCTGCGGCTCTGCGTGCAGGGAGGGGGCAGCAGGTCACCTGGAGGGCAGGCTGGGCGCTTACCCGGGTGGTGGCTCTGTACTCCTCCACCGTCTTGGCCAGGCTCTCCGTGTGGCGTGCGCGCTGGGAAAGCACAAAGCCGGCTGAGGCTGGGAACAGGCCTCCAGAGGCAGAGGCTGCTGGTCATGGGACTGGCTGGGAGCTGAGAGGGATGGCCAGGGCAGAGTGGCTTCCAGATCCCGTGGGCCATGCTTGTGACCTCAGGGACACCTTCTGGCCTCTCTGGGACGACAGGAGAAGGACAGATGTGCATGGGGGCCCTCACCTTGGAGAGGATGGTGTCCCGTTGGCAAATGAGGTGTTCGCACTCATAGAGCTGCCGCTGCCAAGGAAGGAGCCCATCTGTCTCTGGCCTCCGGGAAGCCCTGGCCTGGTCCCCGCTGCCCCCCTCCCAGGGCCTCTCCTTGGCCCCCCGTGACAATCTGGATGTCAGCTATGCCAACGGGGTCCAGGGGAGTTTCTGGAGCCGCAGAGCTGGATCTGCCAGAAGAGTCCTGCGCTCAGCCGGGGAGGGCCTCGGTGGTTGAACCTGGGACAGTGACAGTGGCCCTGGGGGGGGGGCTGTCCGGCAGCAGGCAGAGGCAGCACCTTCAGGGCGTCCTTCTCTGTGGCCAGCTCCTCACTCCTCCTCTTCACTCCCTCCCGCTCAGCCAGCAGCTTCCCGTTCTGGAGGAGAACAGCGCGCAGGGCAGTTGCTTTCAGCGCATGGTGACGCTGACTGATGCCAACAACTGCTATTTGCTGAAAACTCAGGGTGTTGGCCGCACAATAAGCACTTTGAATGTGCAGCCCTTTTGATCCCCCCATCTCAGTGGGACTCAGCTCTGAGTTCTTTCTGCGCGCACCCCGACAACCAATAGGGAGCCAGGCGTGGTGGTGCATGCTGGTAGTCCCAGCTACTTGGGAGGCTGAGGCAGGTGGATCCCAAGTTTGAGTCTGGCTCGAGCAACTTAGTGAGACTCATCGAAAAATAAAAAAAGCGTTGGGGATGGAGCTCAGTGGTAGAGCACTAGGTCCTGAGTTTAACCCCCAGAATGGAAGTGGGGCATGGGGGGGAAGATAAAAAGGATCTGCTTCTTGGGTCACTGTGAGGATTAAATCAGTCACTAGTATTTTCTGACACTTCCAGAGCCCCTCACCTGTGTCAGCTCAGTTCCCAGTCCCCACTTTAAAGATAAAGGCAACTTAGGCACAACCTGCCCATCACGCCACACGCTGTGAACGCCAGTGAGCACAGGCACGGCCGGTGGTGCCCACAGTGCTCGACACGTGCTGTGCATGTTCACACAGATACTTGACTTTTTTATTTTTCTTTTTTTTGTCGGTACTGGGGATCAAACTCATGACCGCCTGCTTTCAAGGCAGGCACTTATGCTGCTGAGCTAAATCCCCAGCCCCTCTTGACTCTTTATTACAGGTTTTTTGGTTTTTTTTTGAGACAGGACCTCACCACCTAGCTCAGGTTGGAGCTGAGGTCCTTATGTAGCCCATGGCTACATAGTTCTACGGCCTGGAACTCACTGTGTTCCTCCTGTCTCAGCCTCCTGAGTGTTGGGTTAACAAGGCATGCGCTGCCGTGCCCATCTTAGTGAGTTTAGAAGAGGATCAGAACAAGGCCTTTGATTGCCTTGGGTTGAAATGTGCCATTTCTCTTAATCTGACAGTCATTTCTCTCACAGGTACTTTTTGGGTCCCTCATCTGTGGCAGAATCCAGGTCATCTGTCCTGTGGCATCGGCGCGTTTGCATTTGGCTGCTGTCATTCTGTGCCGAGGGTGAGGGTCATCCGGGACCTGCAGCAGGCTCCTGGGCAGTGCTCCGTGCTAGCTTCGCTGCCAGCCCCACAGAGGCCGCAGAGGAGTGCAGGGCTAGGAGCCGTGGCCAAGCTCACACAAGGGGAAGTGGGTGCAGACCCCAGGGATGTGAGCTCAAATCCCTGTCTGCAAGCTCGGGCTGCCTCCAAAGCAGATGCAGTGCTGGGTGAGAACGGGGCGTGCCAAGGGAAGCAGCCTCGGCCTGGCCATAGGAGTGCAAGGCAAGCAGGGATGGATGAGGCAGAGGGTGCCAGCACAACCCTGGCCCAAACTGCAGCCTGATGTGTCTGCATCCCTGGTCCCTGTGCCAGAAGCCTCCCCCCAAGCTGCATGGTGGGGAAACCCTTGCACGGGGTGCATTCGGCAGCAGTGTTGCTGGTGGCCTCCTCTGTGCCTCGGGACACTGTGGCCCGCGCTGCCCTGCTCCGCAGGCTGGGCTCCAAGTCCTCCATCAGCTGCCCTCACTCAGCTCAGTCTTGGTCTCCATGGCCTGGGCTGCCAGGTGAAGGGCGGAGGAAGGACGGATAGGAGTGCTGTGTCAACATCTGTCCACCTGGCGGGGACTTCGGGCCAGTGCCTGGGCCCCTTGGTGGGGCGTTTGTTACTCAGCTGCTGCTGCAGAAACCAGAGCCAGCCCTTGTCCTCTATGTGTCCCTTCGGGCAGGCAGGTGTCACGTTACTGGCATTATCCTCCGTCACTGTAACCATAACCATAACTGTAACCGGAGACCTCAATCTATAGCTGCTGGGCAGGCAGATGGGCGAGGGGCGAGGGTGGTGACCCAGAATAGCCGCAGCTTGCTTGCACCTCAGTCCCGGCACTGCAGGCTGAGGCCCAGAGGGGCCTTCTGTGCCACCACGAGGCAGGGGCTGCTGGTTGCCACTCCCCTGCCTGTCACTTCTGCGGTCCTCAAGGATCCACTCTTATTCCTCAGGACAGGCAAGTCTCAGCCCCAGCCCTGGAGGTGAACAAAGAGGGACATCTTGGCAGATTCAGGAGACACAGGTCACTCTTGTCCCTTCTTGCTGATTTGACTCACATCCTAGCAGAAGGTCAGATCCTCTCCCATCCTCCTTTGCATCACTGAGATATTAGGGAAGCCTGTGGTGGGTGGGGAGTGGGACAGCCAGCCTGTGGAGAAAGCGCTGCCTTTAGATAAACAAGGTGCCATTAGATAGGTATTTGCTGGAGCCTCTTCTCCTAGCTTTGAATGAGAATATGAGGGCAGGAGTTCTTGTAGCCATTTGTGACTATCAGGCTAGAAGCAGATGGAAAAGCCAGTGAGCCAACAAACTGATCGGGAGACCACATCCTTTCAAATTTCTAAAGAAAACGAGTGTCCTTGAGGTTGAAGCCACCATTTCCTCAGAGGTCCTCTTCCTTGGAGCTGACAGTGTTCTGGACCTATCAGTGGCCTTGAGGACCGCAGAAGGCTACCTGTGTCAGGGGGCAACCTGACAGTCAGCGTAATGCTTGGAGGCTGTGAGGTGTGAGGAAGTGGTGTTGCCAAGAAGAGCCTTTCTCTTGTCCCTAGAAAAGATGCTCTGGAAGAAACTATCTCATCTTGTCCATGCTCCATGCCTCACACCAGGGTGGCCACCTGCTGTGTGTTTCCCACTGCCCCAGGCAGGGACTGACAGAAGAACCATGGAATAGTGGAAAAATTGGGAAGTCAAGGTAAAAATCCTGTATAGAGGACTAACAGCTTTAGAGGCAATGCATGATCCACCCCAACCAGGCAGAGATGCTTAGACCTGAGGAACAGAAAACCACAACTGTAATCTCAGTACTCTGGGAGGCTGAGACAGGAGGATCACAAGTTGGAGTGCAGCCTGGGCAATTTCACAAAACCCTGTCTCAAAGTAAAAAAATAAATAGTAGGCTGGGATGTAGCTCAGTATTAAAAAAAAAAAAAAAAAGAGGTCGGAGACTGAAAATGAGCTCCAAGCCTCTTAGCTGTGAGGGGTAGAGGGGGTAGGCACAGAACCACAGAGTCCCAGGCAAGTGTGGGAATCCGAGGGACTGTGTGCCCTTCCCAGCTCAGCCTCAGAACCACAGATGGGAAGGACTAATAGATGCTGTGTGAGGCCCTGTGTGCCCACGGGAAGCAGCCAGACCTCCTCAGGGCCCTGGAAGGGTATGCAGATGGCTGCAGGCGCCACCAGCAGATGCGGCCAGGACTGTGAGTGCAGAGATCAGCAGGCAGTGCGGGCCTCCCCAAGGCTGGAACAGATGGGAGAAAGATCATGCATCTCCCAAGGAGCGGAGAGGACGGGTATCTGGTGGAGACCTGTGGCTTCCTAGAGCACCAGGGCCCCGTGTGATCCCCTACCACTCAGATGCCACCTCGGGGCGGAGTGGGCAGCAGCAATGCGCTCCATCACCCTCGCATTCCAGTTTCAGTTACAAGGACTAGGTGGGCCCAGGACGAACTCAGATCACATTTTCTGTCTCATGAAATGGGGCTGGGATTGGATGTGAGGCTGAACTCCACTTGCTGGGACAGGCAGGCCCTGGCAGGAGGGCTGGCCTGTTACCGCTCACCACAGCCCCACAGAACAGCTACATCTCCTCCCTGGCTCTTGAAGAATGGAACTAACTAAAGCTCAGGGGATGGTGCGGGGCTACAGAGGTGACGCCCTCGCCTAGCACACTCGAGGCCCAGGTTTCATCCCCAACACCGCAAAGCAAAAACAAAGGAAGACTTGGACAGGACAAGCCCCGTGCCTGAAACTACCTGCTGTGTAAGTGGCAGAGAAGGGATCTGAACTCAGGGCCGACTTTATTTATTTATTTTTTTGGTACCGGGGGTCGAACTCATGACTATGCTTGCCAAGCAGGTGCTTATGCCACTGAGCTAAATCCTCAGCTCAGGGCTGACTTTAAAGCCCATGTTCTTTTTATCATAAGCAGAGCTGACACATAAACGATGCTAGCCAACTCCTGGAAAGCATGTCGTCCGCGTCTACCTGTGTCTTCTGCTTTGCTCACCTGCATGGGTGAGGATGCTGAGCCACAGCAAGGGGAGCAATGGCCCGTGCCCACCTAGGTGACTCTGAAGCCAGGGACCCTCCCGAGCCTGCTCTTGTCAACTGTGCAGCTCTTACTTTGTGACATAGCCCAGGGCACTCACACGCTGTTGGGATGCCACAGTCTCACCTGCAGGTGCAAGCTGTTAGGCTGCGGGCTACGGGGGCGTTGGCGTGGCAAGGGGACACATGGTGCCAAGCCTTGGCTCACCTCCTCCTGCAGGGTCTCCACCTCTGCCACCAGGTGCTGCTGCTCTTTCTCCTGACCAAGCCAAGAGGACAAAGGCTTCATTCCAGACTCTGCCTCCAAAGCTCCCCTCCTCAGCCTGGGAGCTGAGTGTGGCAGCTCAGGCCTGTAATTCCAGAGCTCAGGAGGCTGAGGCAGCAGGGTCCCTGTGAGTTTCAAGACAGTGCGAACTACACAGCAAGTCCCTGACTCAAAACCAAACCAAACCACCTGGGCATGGTTGTGCATGCCTGTGATCCTAGCACTCGGGAGGCTGAGGCAGGAGGATCATCATGAGTTTCAGGCCAGTGTGGGCTACACAGTGAGTTCAAAGTCAGCCTGCACTACAAAGTGAGACCCTGTCTCAAAACAAAAACAAAAACAAAAAATCTTCAACACCCCCCTCCCCCAAATAACAAAGCAAACCCAGCCCAGGGGTGGGTGAATGGCTCCTGCTGTCACTGTGGCAGGAGTGTAGGCAGGCTTGAGAAAGTGAGCAGGACCCAGAACAGCTGCTCTGACTCCAGGAAGGAGGGAAGGGGCCAGCACCCACCGTCTGCCGGGCCTGGGCCAGCAGGCATCGATTCTGCTCCTCCAGGCTCTTGGCCAGAGTCTTCAGGTCCTCCAGCTCCTCATCCACAGCCTTGGCAGACTGCAGAGCCTGCTGGGTACTGATCGGGAAGGGCCAGATGAGCCACGTGAGGAGGGGAAGGTAGAGACACAGAGATCCATTCAGACAGACAGCAGCCGGAGAAACCCCACAGTGGGGAGGGCAGTGGCAGGCACTCAGCGGGGCAGATCAAGGCACACAGGGAGGGGACAAAGAGGAAGAGAGAAAGGGTGGGACAAAAACCTGGCAGGGGCTGCAGAGGCCCAGTTTCAGCCTAAAGACTGAGGAGGTAGAACAGAAACCTAAAAGTGGGAGATTAAACGAGTAGGACCACAACAGACGTGAGGACGCAACAAGTACAGAGGAAGGGCAAGGCCAATGACACAGAGGGTCAGGGAGAGAAGGACAGAGGAGGAGTCCACGCCTGTCATCTCAGCACTTGGGAGGCTGAGGCGGGAGGATCAAAGCTCAAGAGCTATTCAGCCCAAAAGCTATTCAGTGAGACTCTGGCTGGGAATGTAGCTCATCATGAAGACACTGGGTTCAATCGTGAGTATTGGGTTGTGAGGGGTGAGATCCACAGCTACAGGAAAAGACAGACAAAACCAGAAAGGGTGGGGGACCAAGACAGGAAAGAAACCTAAAGAGAGACAGGAAAAAGGCACAGATGTAGGATCAAAGGTCCCAGCAGGAGATGCAGATGAGGCTGGGGCTGGGGCTGTGAGGCGGGAGGTGGCCAGGCCACAGCCCACCTGCGAAGCTGCCTGCGCAGTGCCAGGATTTCCTCCCCGAGGCGAGCAGCACCCTCCTCGGCTGTCTCTACGCTGCGCTGCAGCTTGGCGTTCTCCCCAGCCAGCCGCCGGTTGCTGAGTTCCAGGTCCTCCAGGGTGTTCAGCAGGTCGGCAGTGGCAGGCCTGGGGAGTGACAGGTGGGGTTGCTGTGCTGCCCCCTTCCCCCTCCCAGGTCGGGTGGGTACTGGGTGTGGGTGATGGGGGTGCTCTGGAGAAATAGAAAGAGTGGCCAGACTTCTCTGCTCTCCCTGAGCTTAGTAAGGCCCCGGCCTGCACCCACCCACATCCATTACCAGTGGGCATCAAGCCCTACCCAACCCAGGCAGCCAGAGAACAAGGGACAGTATGGGGCCGGGGCGAGGGTCTGGGGATAGGTACAGTTCAGGCCTAGGGTCTTCGCCTCCAAAGCTCTCCAGGTTGGCAGGCTCCTCGGCTTCCGGACATCCTGGAGGGGGGCAGAGAACAGCAGGCTGGGCTCTATGGTGACCTTCAACACTGGGGTGCAACCTCCACCCTCCCCTTTTCTCTGGGGCCCCTGTGCTCACAGGGCTGCAGTGCTCTCCCTGGAAAGGCCTCTGGCTCATCACTAGCTAGGCTGGGTATTTGGATAAACCCCTCTCCCACCCCTTCTACACCCTGGGGCACCCTAACTTCCCCAACCCATTTCCCTTTGCAGGTCTCTCCTGCCAGCCACTAGCCACTGGGCTCCCCTGGCTCCTTCCTCATGTACTACTACCCTTTCCTCTCTGTCCCCATGCTGTCCCCGGCCTCCTGGATGCTGGTCTCTCGCTCTGTCCTTGCTTTCTTGGCCCTGCACTGTCTGGCCTGTCCCTGTGGGCTCACAGCCCTCCCCTGGCCCCAAGCTCACAAAGGAGGTTCAAGAAGACATCAAGAAACCTGCATTTCTGGGTTTGTAAGGATAGAGAAGTGTACCCAACCCTCTTTTTGGGGCTGGTGATGGAACCCAGCGCCTCAGCCACACAGGCTAGGCAGGTGTTCCATGGCTGAGCAAGGTCCCGGGTACAGGGCGGTGAGCACACCACTAACCCAACAGGAGGGCAGGGACTAAGCCAGTGACCACTGCTCTGAGCAGAGAGAGCGGAGACAGCAGGAGCTGCTGGCTCCAGGCAGCTCAGGGCTTCCCCTTTGCCTGAGGTGTGAAGGCTGAGGGAGGTGCAGGGAGTCTGGCTGCAAAGGGCCTGGGCACAGGCCCAGGTGGCACTTGTGTTGCAGGGGCCTGGGGGACTGCAGAGTAAGGAGGGGTGGGTGGGGCTCTGTGGGCCTCTCTTGTAGGCTGCAGTTGGCAAGAGGGTTGAAACAGTCCGGAGGAAGAAACTCAACCCAAAAGCTCAAGGAAGAATGAAGGGGCAGGCACACAGGCACCTGGAAAGCCAAAGTCAGCTCCAGGAGAAAGCAAAGGTCCTGGTCACACGTTATCCCCTGCTCTGCCCCCCACAGTCTGCCCCTGGGTCCACCTGCTTCATTCTATATATAGCGCTCTCACCAGATGGCAGCTGCGGGGAGGTCAGGGCTCCCTCAGAGGCGGTCTCCTCTCCCAGCTCTAATCCCCTGTATCAAAGGGATGAAGCTTAGGGCCCCCTGCAGCCACCCTGCCACCAGTCCTGACCTGGCCCTGCAGGGGGCCCAGGCTGGGCGGGCAGAGGGGCCAAGGCAGGTGAGCTTGCAGCCCTGTGGGGAGGAAGGTGAGGCCAGATGGCAAGCGCCTGGGGCCAGATGGGAAAGCAGGAGGGGTGGGGACTGGGTTTGGGAAGGGATGGGGGGGGTCGTGAGCCTCCCAGCTTTCCCCTTCTCCAGGCCTCTTCAGTTCTGACTTAAGAGACCCCAGGTGCCTCCCCATCCCAGGCACTCTGTCCTCCAACTTCACCCCACCTGCTCCCACCCCACTCTTCACATTTGTCTCCCCTCAGTGCCGTGGCACCTGGTGTACGTGGTGGGATTCTGGTAAGGACTTCCTGGAAGGGGCCGGAGGTGCAGGGCCTCACCCATGCAGCTGACAGGCAGCAATCCAGTCCCGCATGACCACCAGGAAGGTGTTCAAGTCCACAGTGGCCGCAGGACCCTCCCCATTGGGGTCCAGGCTTCGGGCCAATGTCTGGAGGCGTGTGTCTCGTGGTCCCTGGCCAGTCACAGCCTCCAGGTAGGCCAGCACTCGGGTCACAGCCACAGTGCCTAGGACAGGACACACCATGAGAGTGGGTAGCACAGAGGGACCAAGTGTAGCATGGGTACAGAATGTCACCCACGGATACATGTTAGGCAAGTCTCTTTCTCTCCTCTAGGTCAACTTTTCCATCCAGAAGAGGGACCCAGCCACCCCACCCCACCAAGCAGACCAATGAGGACAGAGCTGAGGGACAGCAGCCTCGTTCCCCATCAGGACCCCAAAGCCCTGCCACCTTCTGTCACGGCCCCCAGGTTTGCCTCAGCCCCATCCTCTTCTTTCATGAATGAAGCTTCCCATGGTCACCTGCTGTGTGCCTGCCTTGCCCAGCCCTGTCGCCCCCATCCCCATCTTGCTCCTGCTGTGCCCAGCCTACCCCACCCACCTGTCCTCTGAGGGTCACAAGCTTCAAACGTGGAGTTGAGAATCTGCTCCTCTAAACTGAGCAGTGGCCCCAGGCTCACGTCCTCCGGCTGCTCCCAGAGGTAAACTGAGGACACAAGAGGACACAGCCCCCAGTCAGAAAGCAGAGAGGAAAGGGCGACACTGTCCTTGGCTCTCAGGCTCCCAGGGGAAGGGACTCAATTGGAGCTGCCTGGGGCTGGGGCTGGGGCTGGTGGGGAAGGTGGGAGCTTCAGGTGGGGGATGAGTGATGGTTTTTGAGCCCCCAACAGGCATTGCATCTTTCCGCCCAGGAAGTCTCCTGCTTTGCCCGTGTCTAGGGGGCTTGGGAATACATGACAAGCTCTGAGATCACCTGGCCCTCCTGGCTTCTCCAGCCTCATCAACCAGGCTCAGAGGGTGGCAGGTGTGGGGGAGGGCAAGAAGAGAGGATTCTGGGAGGAGCTGAGGGCGTGCCCCCTCCCAATCCAGCCAGGAACAATCCGATATAGCATGGACAGCTCGCATCGATCCCACTTGCCGCATCTCCGGTCTCGCAGCCCGCCCCAGGGACCAGGGCTCTCTCCTCCCCACATTCCCAGGCAAGGCTGGCGTCACCAGAGCTGAATCCTGGGCCAGAGCCCCAAGATGCAAAGGGATGGGTCACAGCAGGGTGGGTAGCGGGAGGGTGACCAGGAGCTGGATCTTGGTGCCAGGCAGACCTGCCTCTGAGCTGTCTGTGTGTTTGTGGTGAGGTCGCTTCTGCTTTGAAGCCTCAAACACCCCCCAGTAAAGCGGGAGTGGGGGTGGGTAGAATGATCCCCACTTACCAGGCCCGGAAGGGCCAACCGTGTGTGTGTGTGTGTGTGTGTGTGTTGTGTCCAGAAGGGCTGCTTGTTCACCACTAGCTGCACACTGCCTGCATGCAGCACACACTCACACGCATTCTGTGACACGGGAAGAAGTCTCCACGAGGCTGGCTCCACTGTCCCCCCAGGGCTAGCAGCGACCTTCCAAGTCCCTGGACAGCGGCTGGCAGCAGCTTCCTGAGTACAGGCTGCTGGCTCGGGATACCTGGGCTGCAGCTTGGACATGAAGCAGTGCCTGGGGTGAGGGACTCTGAGCCTCGGCTGCTCCCCTGGGGCCTGGATGCCATGTTACCTTCCTAGGTGGGGAACGAGTAGAATCTGGAGAGGCCTGGCATGTGGCAGATATGCAGTGACAGAGAGGGTCCTTGCGAAGCATTTAGTAGGTGCCAGGCCCTCCCATGAGCATGACAGGTGGCTCTCCTCAGCCCCATGTTACAGATGAGGAGACTGAGGCATGGGGTTTAGGAACTTGCCCAAGGTCCCTGGTCCAGCTGAGGGACACCCTTTCCCAACCTCCTAAGTCTTGTGACCATAACTGGCCCCGCTGGCTGGAACCCGCAGGGAGTGGGGAGGTGGGGCTCTCGGGCTGTGCAGCTGGTTTCCTCCGCCCTCTGTCCTGTATTACAGGGAGGCCTCGGTGCTCCAGTGAGCTCACCTGCCAGAGCTGCTGGGCAGTGGGGAGCTGAGCTGGGTGATGTTGGGAGCTTTGGAGGCCAGCACGTTTGTAGTTCCTTCCCAGGGCTGAGAGGGAGACATTGCTGTCTACCCTGCTTTCTCTCAGTGTTTCCCTGGGTACTCAGGGCCTCTCTCTCTCCACTTTCTATCTTTCTCGTGCTCTGCCTGGCTCCAAGTCTCTCTACCTCTGTGCTTCTCTTCCCGTATCTTGGCAACTCTCTTCCCCAGCCTTCTCTTCTTCCTCTGTCCTTGTCTCTTCCCTTGCCGTCCTGTGTCTGCTGTCCCTCTGCCACCCCTCCTGTCTCTGTCGCCTTCTGGGTGTGTCTTCTCTTTCCTGTGGAAGCCAGCCGAACTGGCTCAGCCCTGGCCCGTGATTCCTGGTGGCTGCACGCCCTCTGCTGGCACAGGTGATGTTGAGCTGGCAGTCACCAGCTGGTCAGCCTGACTTGTGCCTCTTCATCTTGGTAGGGGCCTGACAGGCTTTTGTTGTTGTTTTGTTTTTTGAGATAGAGCCTCACTATGTAGCCCATGTTGGCCTTGAACTATAAGCTTTCCCTATCTGGAAAGCCTCCTGCGGCCAGTGGCCAGGCCTGGGCCTCAGGAAAAGCTGTAGGCTGTGCTGGGGGACACTGGGGAACCTCCGAGAAAGGCGCCTCACTTCGTCCATCAGAATGTGCTCCCCTAAGGGTGGGAGCAGTGGCCCAACACCTCCCCCCCAAAGCTGGCTCTGTACCCACCCATGTGCCACACACAGTGACATTTCCTGCTGTGTCAGGCATCGTATCAACTCGTATGTGCACTCCTGAGCACCTGAGCGGGGGCGAATGGCACCCAAGACACCGTTAGTATCAAATACACACTAGATCTTGATGACTTCATTTGAAAGGAAAGTCTCAGTATATTTTAATACTGCTAATAGCAGAAAAGATAGGGTATACAAGGCTAAAAATCTTATTACTTGTCTGGCAAGTGTGAGGCTATGAATTTGACTTTGGTACCAAAATTAAAAATTACACACATGACTCATGCGACCCTTCTGTGGGGCAGTACTCTCTAGGGACTGGGAGTAAGCCAGCCTCAGCCTTGTGGAGCTCAGAGATGAAACAGACTACAAACGTGTCAATGCTGTGTAGCGAAGTGGCACAGGGAGGGGAAAGCATGACAGGGCCTCAGGTTTATTGAAGTAAGAGGTTCAGAGGGCAGGGTGGTACCCTGCATGGAGGGGGACATGCGGTGAGGGGAAGGATGCTTTGGGTGGGTGTTGTGGCCTCCCCAGAGCAGATAAGTGGCACAGACAGGTGGGTGAGCACAGAGTAGGTACTCAGCTCAGCAGGACTCCGCCACCCACCAGTCCCAGCCTGATCCCTGTGTACCTCAGCTCCCTCCACTCTGGGGTCAACAGGGGCCCAGCTACTCACCCTCTGCAGCTGGACCACCAGCCTGGCTCTCTGGCAGGTCCATGAGCCACGCTTCCCTCTGTGGCTGCCTACAAGGCTACCAGCTTCTCCCTGAGTCTGGGAGGGGCAGGAAAGGGACTGGCCGCCCAGAGAGCGCCTAGAAGGACACGCAAGGCATGGCTTTCTCAGTGCAGCCACCCTCGGGTGAGGACCTGCCCTTCCTCCTGTGCCCGGGCCCTTTGGGTTCTCAGAACCTGTTTGCCAGCCCTGCCCACAACAGGCAGGTCCTGCTCTGGCCTGTTTTATGGTTGGCAAAACAGGACCTCAGGAGTGGGTGGCGGAGATCAAAGTGGGGGTAGTGGGAGGGGGCCATTACGCCCCTTGAGGAATCAGGGTGAGTCTCCCTACGCTCCTGCCTGACTAGCCTGCACCTCCTTTCCCACACCGCTGCCCCAGGGGCCTCATGCCAGCCCTCCTCCCACCCCCAGGCTCTAGGCTATTCCCATGGGGCTCCAGAGCTGGTGGTACTCCCTTTTCCTGGTTTCCCAGCACCAAGGACAGAGTCTGATCAGGTAGGCAGACAAAGGCCCAGCATGGCTACCTGGTCCCCCTCCCTGAATCACACTGAACTCTCCAGCAGCTCCGAATTGTACCCTGTTCCTCAAATTAGCCCAACTATCTCCATCTCTGGTCTCTGCTGGGATGGGACGCTTGGCTTGCCTTGGCTGCTCCCTGCAAAACGTTTCTCACCTGCACCCAGGACAAACCAGGCATGTCTGGGCTCCCATGTGGTCTTGGCAGTTGACAGTCTTTTGTTGTTGCTTTGTTTTTTGAGATAGGGCCTCACTATCAAGCCCATGTTGTCCTTGAACTAGAGGCAATCCTCCCGCCTCAGCCTCCTAAGTGCCAAGATTACAGGTGTGTGTCACCATACCTAGCTCGGCAGCTGGCATTCTTGCTGTTTTAGTTCAGATTCAAATCACTAACCTCTTGTGCCAGTTTGATTCTGCCTATTCCCAGGCTTCCTATGGCTCCCTAGTACCCCCGGATACTCATGCTGGAGTGACAAACACAGCTCCTGGCCACTTTTTGTCATTTTTTCTCTATTAAGCCCTAAGTCCCTCACTCTCTGAGGCACCATCCCCCAAACTTGCTACTCCCAGGGCCCAGTTCAGGATGGTATCTGAGTGCCCCCAAACAAAGCCCCACCCCACACCTCTGCTTATCCATGGCCCTGCTCCAGGCTCTCGGGCCCCTCAAGAGACTTTCTGGAGTCCCCGGAGAGCAAGGGACTCCCCTGTGCCCTGACCATGTCCTGCCTCATCTCTGTCATAACCAGGTCTGGAACTCATGGCAACTCTGCTGCCTCAGCCTCTCAGAGTGCTGGCATTACAAGACTGCGTCACCACATCTGGCTGGGGAGATGAACACAGAGTCTGGAAGGAGCAGGTCGCTGGTGGCACTTTGGGGAGGCAAGATTTAGGAATCTGGCTGGATTTGGGGATCTTGGGTTTCCGAGCTTCCCACAGATTTTCAGGTCTCTGACAGGATTGGGGGAGGGGGGTTCTAAGGATCCCAGGGAAACTCAGGCTCTGAGAAGTGTGCCAGAATTTCTGGAAGATTCTGAAAGAATTTCAGGGGTCACCTGCCATATTTCCTAGTGGGTTCCTGTGGCACTTCCGGGGGGAATTTGGACAAAGCTTCCATAAAGGCCCTAGTTTTGACCAGTTTCTCCTACAACTTGGGGAGCTCTGTCAGGATTCAGAAGGGGCTGTCTGACGGGTGTTCTGGGCAACCGTGCCATGGACAGGGTTTACCTGGAGTCGTGTCCCACACACGACTTGGGACACAGCTGAAGGCCACGAGCGAGGACCGGTAGCTGTGCGCCTTTCCCTCCAAAAGAGCCCAACGCACACAGTGGCGCAGAGCGCATGCGTCTCTAAGCCCCGCCCCGCCTGGACTCCTCCCACTGCACAGGCGTGCACTGAAGGTAGTGTGTACCGCTCTAGTCAGTTACCTGCGACATGGCAGTTGCGCATGCGTATGGCTGACCAGGAGGCTCACGCAGCCCTTTGGAGCATACGCGTGTGCGCTAGTGGAGAGCTGGACCACTGTAGGGTTGGTTGCTACTGGTGCAGAGGAGAGGCCATTTAGTCTGCAGTCCTCCTCCTCCTCCTCCTCTTCCTCCTCCTCC
>PVJX010015313.1:0-43255 GCA_004027295.1 Dolichotis patagonum
GAACAGGTCATCCCATCCACTTGATTTGTAAATCCTGCTCTGCTGAGGTCCTCTCAGGCACAAATATCATTGCATTTTTTTTCTCATTTGAAGAGGTCTAACCACATATCTCTTTCCACCCCACCTTGTCACTCATCTTCCAATCACATTGCTTCCAAGCCCCTGTTGGTCTAGCAAAGTATTAGCCAAAGCCCATGAATTTGGAGAGCCTCAAACCCCTGGTCATTTCCCCTTCCACCCAAAATAAATGACAGGTTCACTGCTTAGTTTATCCCCTTCGTGTACACCTCCCTGGTAGATACCACTTCCGTCCCGTCCTGGAATTCTGCTGCTCACACCCAGCTTTGTGGCTCTGCGCATGAAATAACACCTAGATCACAATGCACAGCTGAGTGCGTGTGGCAGTGTCGTGGTCATGGTTAAGGACTCAGTCTCTGTTCAAGACCCAGTAGCAGCCAAAAGCTTTTTTCTTTTTAATTTACACTTTTACTTATTTTTCTTTATTTTGTTTTTAATTGTGACATGATCATTATATAAATTGATGGGATTCAGTGCGATGTTTCATACATGTATGCTTAGTGTGGTGATTAAATCAAAATAACAGGCATATGCATCACCATCATTTCTTTTAGTGAAGTATTCAAAATCTTTATTCCTAACCATTTTTTAAATGCGCAGCCTACTGATTATATCACCCGGCTGTGCAAACAGCACCAGAACTCATCTCTGTCTGTAATTTTGTGCCATTGACCAACCCTTGGTAACCTCTATCTGCCCTCAACTTCTGTGAAACTGATCCTTTTAGGTTCTACACGCAGGTGAGATCATGTGGTATTGTTTTTCTGTGCCTGACTTATTTCACTTAACATAATGTCCTCCAAGCCTATTTATATAGTCAGAAACAATAGAGCTTCATCCTTTTAAGGATGAATAGCCAGGCATAAAAAGATATTGGTATAAGGTTGTGATTCCAGCACTCAGGAGGTTGAGGCAGGAAGATCACTGTGAATTCAAGGCCAGCCTGCACTACACAGGGAGACTCCGTCTAAAAACCAAAACAAACAAACAAAAAAAACCAGATAATATTCCACTATGTATACTGGCCACATTTTCTATCCATTCGTCAGTTGATAAAAAGGTTGGCTGCATGCCTTGGCTTTTGTGGCAAATGTGCAGTAAACATACATGTTTTACATATAGAACGTCACACGTGAAACAATGAAACTGGACCCCTACCTACCAACACCCAAAGATCAGCTCAAATTGGATTAGAGAGTTAAATGTAAGACCTAAAAGCATGACTCTGTGGAGAGAGCACAGGGAGGATGCTTCATAATCTTGGATCAGGCAAGGCTTTTCCAGATAAGACCCTAAAACACAAGCAACTAAAGCAAAACGGGGCATTGCATGGACCTAGAAAGCTTCTTCACAGCAAAGGAAATGATCAGCAGAGTGAAGAGACAACCTTATCCTGAGGGACAATATTTGCAGACTATAGATCTGATAATGCTCCAAAGGGGCTCCACACAGTCAACGGCAACAGTAAACTAGATAATCTGGTTTGAAAAGGGCAAAAGCCTAAATAGATATTTCTCAAAAAAGAAAAAAAAAAGGCACACAAGTGGCCAACAGCAGTGTGGAAAGCGGCCCAGCATCCCTAATTACCAGAAAAATACAAATCAAAACCACAGTAGACAGCATCTCCTCCTACTCAGGAGGGCTAATATCAAAAGAGACAAAAGATAGCAATGCTAGAAAAGATATTGGGAAAAAATGGAACTCATGCACTGTTAGGGGAATGTAAATTAGAGCAGCTATTATGGAAAACAGTATGGAATTTCCTCCAAACATTAAAAATAGAGCTATCATGTGAGTCACTAATCCTACTACGAGGTGTACACCCAAAGAGCTTTTTTTTTTGCCAAGAGGAGAGTAGTTATCCAGAGACGATGGCAGGAAATGGTGAGGGTCTGCTCTGCGATCCAACTCTATAAGCTGCTGGTGGCTTCTCCTGGTATAGCTGCCACTGACGCTTCCAGCATGGGGACATCTGCCAGGTCTAACGGCAGAGAAGCCCTTGACAGCTTCACAGACTTCTCTGGTCCTGGGCCCCACTCAAGCCCCCAGGTTTACAGTCGATGGAACAGAGTAGCACAACCAAATGAGCAGTGTTAGTCTCCGAACTACAGAGGCCAGGAAGCAGCGCGATTCTTTTTTGACTGAAGGTGTGGTCATTTCAACAACGTGTCCTTCCCTTCAGAAGGGTGGACCTGACACATCCCACCCCCCTGGACCACTGAGGTGGATATAAATCCTCTGAACTCGTGACGGGTATCTCCCGCCCTCTGTCTCGTGAAGCCTAGACAGTTGCTACTTCTTGCTCATTGAGTCTGATCAGCTTAATACCAATTGAATGAAGTGGATGATGCCCTGGAGCAGGAAGGATGGGTGAGACCTGTCACACTGTCTTATGACATTGGATTGGAAAGTTTATACCCTCCCGAGATAGCAAAGAGAGGTTTTATCGCTGGCCTTTGCTGCTTATTCTTGATTAAGCGGTGTGGCAAGGCAGGAAGCGTTTTCAAGATGAGTCCCGGCATAACAGGTACAAGAGGATGCGTTCATTTGCTCAGGCAGTGAAATCACATCTGGAACAGCAGCTGCAATTGGGGTCACTGACTGAAGCAGGTTACAGTAGCCCGGTATCACATCTCAGGCATCACGAGTTTTCTCTCCAGGACAAATAGGCAAGTTGAACAGGTGATGGGAATCATGACCCCTGCGACTCTCAAGTGCTTGACAGTGGAATAAGACTCTTCTGTCCCTCCAGGAACCTGACTGTCTTTATAGGCAGCAGCAGTTCTAGAGCTTTCTGCGTTGCCCTGACTACCATAGTGACCCTCACTCCACAGGTCAGAGAACCAGTGCAGTGACTTCATCAGTCGCTGAGACCGTGAGTTTCCAAGTCTGCATAACAGAAATGAAGAAACAAACGCAGGATGGGTCCAGTGACCGCTGGGCCCATGGAGAGATGGTCCTGAGTCACGCCCCATAATCACTTCATCTCCAGAACTCCTACCCTGACTGTTGGCCACCAAAACCTTTTGAGTCACCTGCAACAGTGTCAGTTCAGAATCAGCACCTAGTAATCCTCAGAACGCCTTGATTATTTCCATCTCCCAGGGCATAATAGCCTTGACAAGCGGCTGGGGGTCTCCTTGAGGGATCCTGATAGAAAAAGCTAATCAATGCAGCAGAGTTCTCCCCGCAAGGGGACCTGGTCTCTCCTTTGTTCAAAGCTTCTCGGTCTATTAAACTTGCTCAAGTGGGGAATTATTTGAGAAGCCAAGATTCTCCATTGGCTGAGTGAAGTTATATTTCCAGTCCTTAGATCTGTGGTTCCACCGATGCTGACCAAGTAACAATAAAGTGGACTGTCCGTCTGTTTCTTCTCTAAGAGATCAATGACCTAGTGCTATAGGTCTCTGTGTGTCAGCACTACAACTGCCTTGGCTCCCTGCCTCTCTTGGTTACTTTCCTGTCTCAGCACCCAACACCTATGATCTAAAGAAGGGTTTATTTTGGCTCATGGTTGGTAAGGTTTCAGTGGATAATTGGCTAGTTGTAAGGCAGGGTGGCACGGCAGTGGGTATGGGCCTGGCAGAGGAAAAGCCGCTCATGCGTGGCAGCAGGAATATACAGAGATGGTCTCCAGGCCACGCCCACGGTGACTCATCTCTTCCTACCAAGCTTCACCTTCCGATATGACACACACACAAACCAATCCTTGGACTAATCCAGTATCACACACACACACGTGTAATCTTATGTCATGACCCACACATGACCCAGTCACACATTTAATCTCAGCATCACACAGTCTGGATCCAACCAGCTCTGAAAAGCCCCACCTCTGAGTGTATGAGGCTTTGTGGGGACATAGACACAGGCCAAAGCAGCTGGTTAGTACTGGTCTGACCTTGGAATAACCTGACCACTGTACTCTACATCCCAGTTCCAAGAGGAAGTAACTCTGGTAGGGAAGCCAGAGTCTGGGTAGAAGATGAAAACCTGGTCAGTCTTTAACCAGAATGAGGTTAAACCAGCTACCATGTATGCAAAGTGGACAGGCACGTCTTACGTTGGGGTTCCCTGGCCAGGTCAGCGGGGCTGGGATTTCCTCTTGAACCCTAGACCTGCGGACAGGTGAACTTGCACCTGACCTGTGCACTCACCTTCAAATAGGTGAGCTCTCCAAAAACAAGGCTCCACACTAGCTCAAGAGAAGCAACCGCTCCACTCAGTTCTGTGTCACCATTTCCTCGTGCTATTCCATCTGGTGCTGAGAGAGAGGGAGCGAAGCAGGAATTCCAGGCCCGTCATCCTGGAAGCGCAGGTGCAGCTCTCTCTGGCCGCTTGTGCCGAGGAAATAGTGATCCCTACGTCTAAGTGTGGATATGCATGAAATAAATCGGTGTGACCAGCCTCGTAACAGAATAACAGAGATCTGCGCTCAGCTTTTACAAAAAGCGGGGGGAGCTGGGAGGGTTCAGGACGGTATGCATGATGTAGACCCAGTGTCACTCTCCTGTCAGCTCAGAAGTTCTGTTTTGGTTGCTCAGTTTTTCATTTGTCTTCTTTGCTGCTTTAATAGATCATTGGATATAGAAGGGCCTGCTAGAAAGCCTAACGACGCAAACAGTGATGCCTGAGCTAGCTTGAAAGCCATTCCAGCTTCTTACTATCAGTGTGAAAACTTGGAAGTCAGGACACCCTGCGTGCACCCTCAGAGGGCTCCATGAATGTCCCAAAGTCCCTGCACCTCATGATACAATCGATGGCAGTTGTCCCTGACTTCCCTGTCACAGTGACCTGGAAAGGGTGATCAACTCTGTAAACCACACCCTCAGGAAGGCTGACATGTGACCGAAAAGAAAAATCAGACAACTCAAGATGACTCACACAGATGTTCAAAAATTTTTTAAAACCACACACAGCCACCTACGGTATTTTAATTTAAAATTTTTTGCCCAAGTCCTTTGGAAATAGAATTTGCATGAAAGCCCACATATCTAAAAAGATTTTCATTTCCCACATATGATTTCCCAGACCTACAAACTTCTGTGTCTCCTTCTAAGTACGGATCATTTTCCAAGCTTTGGTACATAAAATACAAACACTGGTTTCAACTGAAGTCTCCTCAATCCACTCTTCTAGTAGAAACAGGGAAATCGATTTCTCAGCTCAGAATTTTGTAAAAGACAAAGGTAGCATTTTTGGAAAGGGGCGAAACAGCCTTTGGACCATCAGCCCTTTCTTCCGGGGTTCCTAGTATTCCTGCCTTCTCCCCACCACTTCCCTCACTGGTGGCTCCCCTGGTGGCTGGCGGGGCGAGAGTTCAGGGCTGACGGTCAAGGTGCCCGTGTGTGCCCCGATCGCCCTCCAGCATGTCACTGCACTGTTGTTCTGGCGTCCTTCCTCGAGGAGGGTGGGATTTGAGGTTCTAAATGTTACATACCATGCCATAACCCTACGGCCTTGGCGACCCGCCTGTCCCAAACTATATTATCATTCACGGGCTTGAAAGCCAATCTGTCAACACAAATAATGACCCATTTAAAGTCCCCTGAGGTGAGGACAAGGGTGCTCACACCTCTCATTTCCCGTCTTTCTACTCTTGGTGAAGATTCGTGCTCCTTGACTCCTAAAGGAACCAGATGTGAGATCCAGGTGACTCTGACCTCATCCGCTGAGTTCCCAGCACCAAGTGGGGCCTGCTGGGGACCAGGACTCTCAGGCGGTCCCCTTTGGCTTCTTAAGAGTCCTGTGCCTTTTGTCTGCATCCAGTTTTCATTTCCCTCAGTGCACCAGGGAAGGAGGTAGTGCTTGCCTCTTCCCCTCCTTCGGAGCCTCAGCTGGTTCCCTCCCTCCGGGTCCTGCGTTCCTGTGTGACGGCCACTGCCTGAGATGTCATCAGCGCTCTCCCCACTGGCATACAGCACGCGGGATTTTCCCATTCTTTGCCTGCCATCGAAAGTTACCAGGCCTGTTAGACATTTCTTCTGACGTCAGCTCTGGGGGAGGGAGGGGAACCACAGTGGGAGCTAATAGATCGAAGGCACGATCAAATTCCTGCCAAAACTCCAGGCAGTTCCTCCCACCCACCCCCTGCCTTCTGTCCCCACATCCATTCCTTTTTAGCCCACCTGTCTCCAAAAAGGTCCATGTCGCACCCTGCAGACAGGTCCCTGGAGTGGGGCGCCTTCCTCGGAGCCCAAATCACATGGCAGAGCAGGCGTCCCAGTCCACCCACCCGCGGAACCATCCACACACACATTTGCATCCTCCCTACCCCTGGCCCAGTCCTCCTGGAAAAGTAGTTGCCCAGAACCTCACTGCGCTCTCTGGAGATGTAAAATTCATGAACATATTGCGGGGGATGCGGAATGAGGGCGTCACATTTAAAATCAGACAACTCTGCAACTTCTAGCTCATGGGGCGCTGCTACACGTCAGCAGGCGCTTCAGGAAAAATCATGCACAGGGCGGGAGCGTGAAGTCCGCACAGCGCCCTGGTTCTCACGCAGTGCTTCGACTGGCTTGGGCTGAATTTTTCTTCTGCAGCCAGCGTGGAGATCAGCTAATGAGCGAGCACAGCTCCGCCGTGGACGCTGGTGGACAGCTCCCTTTGGTCAAGCAGACCAGGCGAGGATGCGTGCCCCAACATCATGCAGTCATCAACAACCCAAACAGGTCCTGTGCTGAGTCAAATAATAGTTTCAAATAGAATACTTCCTGCATTTTATGTGGTGCTCACAGTGTACCAGTGATATAAGGGAAAGAAACCTCCAACCTGCTAGATGTCGGGTATAAGTTCCTGTTCTCTAAAATCGAAGCGTGAATTTTAGGAAAAATGGAGGATAAGGGAAGAATTTATTTATTGAGAGAAAGAAAGCTGCTGTCTGAGAAAGAGACAGAAGGGGTCCCGGTTGCCAAAGACTCTACCTTTTCTAGAGATTTTATAGAGCAAAACCACGAGGCGGGTCCTAGGTGGGGAAAACGTGGAACTTGCCAGGTGGGCATGAAGTGGGACTGTGGCCAACCCATGAGACTAACTGTTCAGATAAAATCAACCAAATCAGGGACAAATGGAAAACCGAGTCACCTAGCAAGCAGACATCCATCCTTAAAGAGCAGGGACTCCTCCTGCGGGGTTGGGATGGTGACTCCTGCCTTCTTCGAGGTGGTAGGATGTCAATCCCTAATGTTTGTGCTTAGGGTGTGGTTGCGTTTGCTTTGTCTTCTGTCTTAAGATGTGGCCCACACTAGAGGTGTCTGTCTCCTCCAACATTGCCGGGTCTCTGAACTGCACTGGCTCTTTCCAGGGCCCAGCCCTGCCTGGCTGCCTAGAACATTTCTAACCAACTCAGCTGCCTGTGACAACAGGTACACACGTGAGATGTTCTTACACTTATTTTACACTATTAACTATAGAGACCCCTTTCCCATTCTTGTCGCAGTCCAGGAAGATTCATATTTGTAATCCCTTGAAAAAGTTATTGGAACCCAGCGCAACCCAAGATGGGAATAAAGACACTGAGACTGTACAGTTGTGGGGAGCCAAAGAGCCCTAAGTCCAGCCAAGATGGGGTTCACTGGGACAAAGGCCTCGCCCAGCGCCCTTCCTGGGTTTTATTAATTCTCCATGAGGGGATGAGGGACAGTGGAAATATGTGACTGCTGTGACAGCTGTGAGCTGGGCCAGGCAGGAGGCCTGAGATCACCTCTGGGATAAGCAGAGGCAGGAAGTGCAGAGAGAGCAGACTGTGTAACACAGCTGAGGCGGTGTCTGACCACCTGGGTCGGTGCTTCGGCTCTGATGCACAGTCCTTTCTGCCCTGGGAAGTCACTGCCTCTTTCTCGAGGCTCGGTCCCAGCTGACAGCGTGGAGCACGGCTCTCCATCCCACCGGGCTCAACCGAGTATTTGGGGAGTCACTGGGCCGGGTGACACTGATCTGTCACCTTGCTTCAGAGATCACACATCAGCTCCTCAGCCAGCCCAGTTCACATTGTTTGGAGTCAGTTGAAGGGAAAAAGAAATAATCCAGCCAGCCCCGTACACATCAGTACCTGGTTATGCAAAATGCAGATAGCTGCTCTTCTCTCAAGGAGCGTCTTCGGGGCGGTTCCCCAGAACTAACAATTCTCCAACAGCAACAACAAAATTTTTTTTTGAGACAGGATCTCACTGTGTAGCTCAGTCTGGCCTTGAGTTCACTGTATAACTCAGGTTGCCCCAATTGCGTGGTGATGCTCCTGCCTCAGCCTCCCAAGTGATGGGATTACAGGCACGTACCACCATACCTGACACCAACACTTAAACCCAGGCCAGCATCTGTCGGTTTAAGCAGTAGTGACATTTTAGATAATTAATTCCTTGTCCGGGGGTGGCAGGGGGAGTGGATTCGTCTGGTGTACTCGTGGATATTTCCCGGCATCCCTGGCTTCTACACCCTAGATGCCAAGGGCCTCCATGTCCCTGCCTTCAGTTACCACCACCAGTGCCTCCAGACACTGGCAAAGGTTCCTGTGGGCAAAAGCCCCAGTTTACCTGGACAGTCAATAAGCTGAACCTCAACGGGCTGTGTTGACCACTCCCCCAGTATGCGTACTCCCACCGTGGCCAATTTCCGGGTCTTCAAAAGCGATGTCACGAGCACCCTTGGGAGAGACAAGCATCACATCACGTGCAAGCATGCGGCCTGCTCACCGCACAGACTGCACAGCCTCGGAGCACAGCCGCAGCCAGGTGACGCATTGGGAGCGTTGAGAGGCCCGTGCGTCACAGATTATCAGTGCCATTGTGACTTTATGTAATTCACTCTTGACTCTGACCCTATTTAGTCCAATTTCTAAGACTCCTGAAACCGTCAGCCATCGGCTCCAGGAAGTGCCGCGACCCAGCTCTCCATCCTTCCTCCCCCGCAGGGAGGCTCGGGCTGGGCACAAAGCTCTCCTGGCGCCTTGGAGAGGAGCTTCGGGTTTGCTTTGATGACTCACTTCTCCCCCTCCACCACCATGCTCTTGACCCCCAGGTGAGAGCCCTTTCAAAGCTCTAGAAAAGCCATGAGGTGACCCACCGTGGAAGGGCAGCAGGGGGAGGTCCGACCCGAAACAAAGGAGGTGGCCCTCCTGAGTCACAGAGAGGCCGAGGCCCAGCCAGGAAGCACTCAAGGAGTTGGCACAATGGCACTCATGGGGCCTGGTCCCTTGCCACTGAGTCCCCCAGGGTACCTGGGCCAGGGGACTCGGGGGCTTCCGTAGGCTGGGGCTAATCCGGGGCTGCCCAGCCCTTGGGCTCCATGCTCCTCAAGCTGGTTCAGGGGCTGCCCGGCCCCTCAAGCTGTGCACCCCCTTCCTCAAGTCCGATGGGGTGTGGTGACCCTGTCCTTCCCTCCCAGGACTGGGCCAGCAAGGACCTAGTGACACACAGAGCCACCCCTCTGCCCTGCTGGTGAAGAAGCGGGTGGAGACCGGCTCCACGGTGCTTCCAGGATTAGCAGGGGGAGGTTGGGCGGGAGAAGCGAGAGGAGGCGATGCTGCATCCCAGTTGTCTGGGGAGTCACCTCCTGTCACACCCAGACTGTGAGATCGCACCCCACCCCCAGAAGTCCACCCTCACCTTCAAGTCCCCAAGAGGCAGGAGTAAGCCCTGCGGGCCCCTCTGCAGACAGGGCACCCAGCCAGGTCAGGAAGTAGGGATCCCCAGGGGAACACGGCGACAGTGCACAGCTGGGCTGGGTGACAGCCTGCCTGGAACTCTCCCGGCACCCAGGTTCAGATCCCTCATCGGTGGTTCCTGATGGGGCTCCTGGCTGTTTCCTTGCTCCTCCGAGCTCACTCTCTGGCAGTCCTGGTTTGAAGGGAGCATTTCCCCTCTGAGCAAAGCCGAGTGTCATTTTTCCATGGCCCTCTGCTGCACGGGGAGCCTCAGGGCCTCTCAGACCCGCCCACACACCTGGCTGTCAGTGGCTGCAACAGGGCTGGCATTTTCTTCAAAGCTCCCCCCACCCAAGGGATCCCAGGGTGCAAGAGGGTCTGGGAGCCACTGGTGACCAGCACTGATCATAAGACACAGCCAGACGGGCGCTGCACCGTCAGGCCTTCCCCACGAGAATGAGCTGGAGAGGGTCCTGGAGGTAGACCCGAGGGGTCCCTGGGAAGTGGGCAGCTGGAGGAGCCCAGGTCCCCTTCCTGCTGCTGTCACCCTGCTGGTCCCCCAGCTTAGGCCTGGGGTCCTGGGCCGGGATGGTGCTTGGAGTATTAATGTCTGGCCGCTTGGACAGGAAGCTTCTCCCCCTTGTCCGCAGCCTCCAGTCTGTCAGAGCTATTGCTTTGCTAGTGACTGCCAGGTGTCTGTCCCACCCCGTGAAGCCTGCAGGCCCCCCAGAACCCCACAGCAGAGCCGAACTTCCAGGAAAGCAGGGAAGCCACCTGGAAGAGGCTGCCCCCCTGGTTCAGGCTTCCTGGGACCCTTGGTGCTTTCCGTGGAGACCCTGGAGGCTATGGATGGAGGGGAGTGGCTCAGAGTCCTTCCTGTGGACGGTGACACCTGTGATGCACAGCTGTGCATCTAAGAGGCCTATCCAGAGAAAGGGGTGAGTGGGTGCTGGGTCCCCCTGGCTCGGAGGGGCTGTGGTGTGTGATTTACGGCAGGGTTGGGGACCACTCTCTGCATGTGGGGGTGGAAGACAGAGTTCAGAAGTGATGATCAGCAGGTCTGTGACGGAGGAAGAGGGCGTGTGACCTTGTCACTGGCTAAGGACTTCAGCGGGCATCACGAGCCTCAGACAATGGCTCAAATCCTGCATAGGAGTTTGAGGGGAAATAAAAAACAGAAAAGCAAGCAGCATCGCTGGCCCTGGGGGAGCGGAGTGGCTTCCGATTGGTCCCAAGCCACCTGAGCTGCTCCCCTCCTGTTCCCCAGGAAGTCCTGCCTGCTGGACCTCACCTCCTGGGACTGCAGGCACCACACATGAGGCGGCACACTGTGCAGTCGTTAACTGGCTGTGAGAAACGCCCAACTGAATCGGCTCAGCGTGGCTCTGGGTGTCCCCCCACAGCTGGGAGAATTGTCGCCAGAAGGGCAGAAGAGGGGAATGGAGGCAAGCTCCCTCCTGTCTCCAGGGGAGCCCCAGTCTTTGCTTCCCCCTTGGCCACATGCTTCTGAGTGTCCCCGGGATTAAGCAGGGATGAGATTCCAGGCAGGCAGCATTGGCCTGCAGTTCAGGGTGCACTGCCCCCCACCCTGGGCTGGAGCCTGGGGGCCAAGGCTTGGCATAGATGCCCCGAGCCGAAGCCTGGACTTCCCCTCGCTGGGGAGAGAAGCCCTACACCTCCCACTGCCCCGCTGTCTCTGTCCAGATTCAGACCCTGGGTGGCCTCAGGTGAGCCTCTTAACCTCTCTGTGCTCAGTAACCTCACCCATAAAACGAGGGGAGCGACAGTGCTGTACCGTGTCTATTAATTCTGTATCGCTCTGTAACAAATACCCCAAAACTTAGAGCTTAAGCTAGCAGGAAGCGGAGTGTGGCGCTCCTGGGGAGCTGGAGTTTGGAGCCTCTCTGGTCAGATGGGGCTTGGGATCTTTCTCTAAGTAGTGCCTGATGCTGGCCGGGCAGGAGGACCTGGTGGCCAGCTGGTGCTGACCGCAGGCGCAGACATAGAGTTCCTGGCCCAGGGCTTCCTGCAGGGCTTCAGGGACATCTTCGCACCCCGGCACCTGGCTGCCCCAGGGGGTGGGCCCAAAGACAGCGAGTGGGCAACAGCTGCCCTCCGGCTGACCCAGCCTCAGGAGCTGGACACCTCCCCTCTGCCAAGTATTGGCCATCAGGGGAGAGAGGTGAAGCCTGGTCTGTGTAGAAAGGAAGGGGAATCCGGCCTTGTCTTTGGAAGCCAGGACACATCTCAAAGCCGTCGTCATGAGCCAGAGGGGGCGTACAGATCAAAGGGGTCTGTAGATCCCTGGAAGGAGAGGAAGGTTCTTCAGAGGCCAAGGAGAGTCCCAACACTGGACAGTTTGAGAAGCTCCCTGATGGGGAAACCTAAAAGATGGGGGGGAGGACAGAGGCAGAACAGCTGGGCTGAGCCTTCCAGGTGGACACAGCAAGAGAGCAGGGCAGGGGTGACTGACGCCCAGTGGGACAGGACAGACAAGCAAAGCTTCAGCTCTCTTTCAGGGATTTTATTCCTCCCAACAACTGCATTTTCAAATCCTCTGCTAATCTGCCATTTGGAGCAGCACTATTATCTGTCCTAGCATGGCAGGTGAGAGGAAGCCAGGCATGGAGGTGCACACCTGCGATCCCAGCACTTGGGAGGCTGAGTCAGGAGGATCACAGCAAGTTGGAGGCCAGTCTTGGCTGCATGGTCAGGTCAAGGGCAGCCTGAGCTACATAACAAGACCCTGTCCTAGAATAACAACAAAAAATGAATAAACAAACAACAAGAGAGACCACAGGGGTCCCCAGGAGACTTCCAAGCACTGAGACACTGACAGACCAGGGGGCAGAGTTAGTAGGGAAGAGGGGGTGCTAGGCAGGGAGCCCTGGATGTGCCCAGCGTGGAGCAGCCAGACTGAGCCCGCTGAGCCCAGGAAGGGACCTGAGAGCTGACTTCCGCGTCCCAGGGGAGAGGCGCTGGGTGCAGCATGTGTCACAGAGGGCGTAGATTTGGGCTCCATTCCCAGGCCAGCTCCGGAGTGTGGGCCACCTCTCAGCTTCGGCCTGCTCCCCTAGAGTTTCTATTACCTGCCTCAGGTGCCTGGAAATCCCTCACCTGCCCCACATGCACTGGGACAGGCCTGTCCTGCTCCGGACAGCTGACCCCTTCTGGCTTAAGGATGCTTCAGCTTATAGTAGTGATTTACGATGGTGGATAGCAATGCACCATCACTAGAAACCACCCTTCGAATTCCAAGCTTTGAATTTTGCTGTTTTCTTGAGCCAGCAACATGCAGCTTTATCCTCCCTTGTGATACCGGGCAGTGGGTGCAAGTGCAGCTCTCCAGCAGCCACAAAATCACCAGAGGAAACAACTAGTGGTCTACCGTGTGCGCTGATGCAGCTTTAGTGTTTTCTGCTTTCAGCGGTTTCTCTGAATGTAGCCTCACTGTAAAGTGGAGGAGAATCCGTATTCAGGAATTTCAGCATCTGGGCTGGGACGAGTGCTTCAGGGTATTTGCAACCCCTGGTACTTGGTGATTTCACCCCAAACAGCTGTTGTTATTCTAAACCATTCTCACCAATGCAAACGCAGAGATCTCAGGAGACCTCTTGAGTCAAAGGATAATAGTGAGGTCACGAGAGAGCTCGCTCTGCATCAGCCTGGCAGACATCTGCGGACCCCACCCCTACAGGGCATCTACTCCGTCACCCCGTGCTCCCCGTCTCGCCAGGGTCCACACACAGGTGTGCGACAGGAGGGCAGCGGCAGCGGGAAGCCCCTCAGCGCTCCCTCCACCTTCACCCCCAAAGCCGGCCCAGGACATCTGATCGAAACCTGACCCAGTTCTAAGCTTTGAGACCCTGGGGCCTCCTTCTGGTCTCTGTTTTAATTAGGAATCACTCGCCAGGGAAAGCATTTGTGGAGTTTGGGCGAGAGCCAGGCTGCTGGGACTGAGCCAGCCGCCTGGCCTGCCGGGCGTGTGACCCCACAGAAACCCGAGCCCCTTTTCTCTCTTCTGTAACACATGTCAAAGGACAGCATACGAGGTCCTAGGTCCTTGGCCTGTGATTGCGGGGTGCTTAGTGCCGCCCCCGGTTCTCACAGCTGCAAAGGGGCCGGGATCGGCATGCAGGGGTGGCTGTGCTCCCAGGCAGCGGTGCAGAGGGTGGGGGCCCTGCTTCCATGCACACCAGCTGTCTTCTCCCAGCACCCTCTCTGTCCTGAAGTGCGGGGGCCCTCGGTCTCTCACAGGATGGGTCCCTAACTTACCTGTGACCTCCGGGTTTGCAAGGAGCAATGCTCAGGCTCTCATGTTTGACTCTGAATGAACACATGAGGTTATTTATTTCTCGTGAGGTAGTTTTCCTACTTTTGTGCTTTTTTCCCCCAGTACTGGGGTTTGAACCCAGAGCCTTATACATGCTAAGCAAGCTTCTTCCACTGAGTAACACTTCCAGCCTTTTTATTTTATTTTGAAACATAGTCTAGCTAATTGCCTAGCCTGGCCTGAACTTGCAATCTTCCTGCCTCAGCCTCCCTAGTGGTGGGATTACAAGCAAGTGCAATCTCGTCTGGCCCTTGGTGCACTGTAGCACCCAGTTCTTTTTTCATTTATATAATGTGGTTCTGCCCAGGTCATAAAGCCCTTCCATGGGTGCCTCCTGCATGAAGCATGCACCCAATGGGTGCCTGGTGCCCGCATATCATCCTCTTCAGCCTCCTCTCTCCCAGCCTGGCCCCTGGAAACCCTAGTCACCATGGAAACTTCTCCATCCAGGCCCGGAAGCCCTGCAGCTTGTGCCCAGGGAAGGACAGGACAGCCTTGCTGCTGGACCTCAGTAAGAAACATCCAGACCCTGAGGGGTTCCCCGCCCTCCTCCCTCTGGTTGCCCCGCACCTGAGGCACAGAGGGTCACCCCCCTAAAGCCAGTCTGTCTGTTTGCAAGACACCCTGGCACCTCCCTGCTTTCTTTCCTGGCTTTTCTTTTCTTTTTGTTTTAAGACTTTCAACTCCAGATGAAAAGCTCAGGTACCCTTTGAAGATCTGCAGGAGTAAGGACAACAAAATAGAGTCTGTGGAGAAGAGCGCTCCGTCCCTTCTCCTCACTTTCTTTGCCAGCCTTCGCATGTGTGTTTGTGTATTTTTTTTCCCATTGTGCCACCAAACATAGATATTCCAGAAATAGAGAACCAAAGGCCAGAAAAGTCAGCCACACTCTTTTGATTCTATTCCTTCTTTGTTATAATTTCTGTTCCTTCCAGGGCATTAGAAAATTTGGTTTCTCTTGTCTCTTCACCATAAGCCAGTCACAAACTTCTTTCCTTAGATGAAGTAGTGAATCTCACCGGGAACCTCAAAGCGCTGAGACTTCTTTCCCAAGCCAGCTTTCCGGGCAGGTGATTTATCAATGAATGCACCTTCCCGTTGGTGGCTTCACGTCCCGATGAGATGTCTCATCGCTCAGGCTCTGGAAGTCCTGGGACACTCAGCCACTCACTGTGCCCAGCTGTGCCTCCACATATCCAGCTTGGAGGCCAGTGACCCTCAGACCCGCTGCAGTCCCGGGAGAGGGCCGAGAGGAAAACTAGCCGTTATCATCCTGCAGGAAGAGACCTAGCCCTTCCCTCTGCCATTCCAAGCCTCCTAGGTATCAAAGAGGAAAAAAAAAAAAAACACCTAGCCAGAACCCCTTGTCCCACAGCAACACAAGCCTCCCCCGTGCACCCCAATTCTCATTTGCAAAGCTCTTTGATGTGCATTATCATCGGCGTCTCATGAATCCATTTTATAAGCAAGTAAACGGAGGCTTGCAATGGTGCTGAGCCCACCGTCCTGTCTGCTGAAGCAGTCTTAAAGCAGAAAAGCCTGAACACAGGAGACAAAGACACAGTGTTTCTTCTTTCACTTCAGACCTTCATTTATTCAACCAAGGGACATGTGTAGGGCTCCTGCTAAGGGTCTGTCACTAGATAGACACAGCTGTCCATACCACAGGCTTCGCGTACACAGATGCCTTTTTGTTTTGCTACCACGCTGTGAGGCTAGAAAATCCCTTGCAGAAGGCCTTTTGCTTAATTCAGAAATCTTTTGGCTTTTTCCGTCCCAGCCTTGTTTTGCTGAAGCCAGGCACCCTTGAGGGGGCGAATGCCTTGTCCCTTGGGAGTTAGGAAGCGCTCCATCTGGGGAAGCCTTGGCGCCTCCAGAACAAGGAGACGGCGTCCCACGGCCCGGCAGAGATTTCCTCCTCTTGTAAGGTCCAACTGACGTGGAGAACTAGAGAACAAGCTTGCGGTAGCGTCCAAGTTCTCATCTCAGCTCCCTCAGTATCTCACGCATCCCCCCGGGCCCCAGATGTTCCCCATCGTACATAAACAGTATCTGTAGACTCACCACCTCCGATGCCAGGAAGGAGCTGCATGCACCTCGAGGAGTCCCTCAGAATGTGCTCAGGACACCCAGACAGGGAGGAAGGGAGCACCCTGTGCTGACGGGGTGGGTCCAGTGCTCCGGGCACAGGGTGTGGGACAGCTTGTGCCCCCTCAGACAGTCAGGAGGGCCCCGGGGGCTCTGTGCCACAAGGTCACAGTGAGGCCCAGGAGCAGGGCCGGCCCAGCATGGTGACTGCTGTGTGGCTTCCTGGCCTCCCCCCACCTCTAGATTCAGCCTGTTTCTTTATAAAGTAGGACTTGTGCTCGCTGTGTCACAGCCCGCTGTCACCCTTTGCAGTTCACGCCTGGCTAGCTGCAGTGGATCTCCGTGAGAGCTCCTCGGTTCCCAGGAAGAGCTCCAGATGAGCTCTCGAACGTTCCGGCCACGGGGCCCCAGGGAGAAGACCGCAGCTGTCCTCCAAGCCTGGAAAGGCCATCTGGCGCCCGAACTGCTCACTTGGGGGGTTGGAAGTTCAGTGGCACACTTCTGGCCACCTCCGCCCCACTACACCTCTCACAAATGCTTCCTGCAAAGTCTCACCCACATCCGCGCTCAGCCCCCGCCACCTGGGGTCCTCTCCCGAGGGCCTCCCCACACGTCCCGGCCTCCACGCTGCTCTCTTGCCTTCTGGCCCCTGGCAGCCCTTATCTTTCCTCTCCCTCTGACAGTGTAACACATGAGGTACGTAATGAACACATACAGTAAATTTTAAATTACTACCGTCAAAGACATGGTACCACGAATCCTCCCCTACACCCGCCCCCTCGCTCCAGACACACTTATCCCATTGCGCAGGTCATTTCCTGAAGTAGTTCTGGAAGTCCTCCTTCGTGAGTGTCTTCTCCAGGTGTGATAAAAATAAGGTGAATGCTACTGCTGGGTACTATCGAACAGAAAGTCGGGCTCATAAAACCATAACACTGTGTGTGTCCTCATCCGCCTTATTCACTGGAAGCACCAGGTGGCTTCCGGCTCTTCCCCAAAGTCAAAATGACCAGGAAAGGAAATGTCCTGAATTGATTCAGGACAGCAAGGCAGCCAGGACAGTGCAACTAAAGACCCTCAGGAGAGAGGACTCCAGAGCTGCAGCAGGAAGGGGCCAGCATGATGGCCAGTGTTTGAAGTGGAGTATTTTTTATTTAAATATTCACTGCATTTTTTCCTGCCACACCTCTTGTGTGACGCTCCTGGAGGCGCCTGTGTAGGGATGGACCGTCTACCTGAGCATAAATCTCCCCCAGTGCAGGGCAGGGCAGGGCAGGGCAGGGCAAGGCCTTCCGGTTCCCTGCAGACCCCTCCAGGCCCCAGAGCACACAGAATCCTTCGGTCACAGCTCTGGGGCTGCACTGTCAGAACCAGGCTGCGGGTCTCCGGGTAGCAACGCTGCGAAGGGAGCTCTTGGAGGCTGCAGGAAGCCCTGCGTGCGGCCTCTGGTCTCGGGTCCTTGTAGGTTCGTCCGTGGCCACACGTCCAGAGCTCCTGATAACTAAATCCTCACTGCCACCAGGAGTTATAAGCAGGTTCACTTATGGCTCCAGTGAGGTGCCTGCAGGTACCCAATAGCAGTGCGATCACCAGGTGGGAGGTCGGCGCCTCCGTCTCCATTCTTCTGCCTGCCCGCACTGCTCTGGCGTTTTTCTCTTCCTTCCTCTCCCCGGAGCGTCTCCCTCCTGCCTCCTCTGAACCCTCAGAACGTTTGCTGCTGCTGTGACTTCTCATCGGGATCCCATTCAGGCTCCCAGGGACAAAGGGTGTGACTGCTCCAGCCGCCACCCACTCAGACATTCGCTATGGGAGAGAACTCCACATCTGGCTGCCTCCTATCACAGCAGCGTGGCGGTCAGGCATCCACAGCTGGACCAACTGACTGTGATCAGAGTAGCACGACCACTGGGAGTGAATCTGGCCCCTTTATCCTGGAAAATCCTAATGGGAGCTGCAAGTGAGAGGGGTCCACAGTCCCCGATGGATACTAAGCACAAACATCTTTGAGATTCAACCCTTAAATTACTAGAAGTCAGCAAGGGTTCTCCCAGGTCCTCACTGTGATTCTCGACTGTAACCGGATGAGAGGTTCTGCCCACCCCAGGACAGACCCCCTTGGAAAACAGCTGATACCACCCTCATGCTGCCCTGACCTCTGTCTCTACATCAAAGTCACAGCTGGGTTCTGAGCTGGTCGGACAGTCTCCATCTCACAGTCTCATGACAAATCTGAGCCACATGCATGCACTGAGCAGTCCTGCAGGGTCCCATCCGCCTGGGAGCAATGCCACGCACACACGCAAACCCAGCTGCCTCCCAGGGTGGCCAGCGCTGCCCCCGCCATCCCTCTCTGGGTGAAGATGTCCTCATAGCCAGCAAGGGCCAAGCGGCTGCTTCTGCGGTTACCCAGCCCCACCTTCTACGCCTCTCCCAGAAACCTCTGCATGCCCAAGTCAAAAGCAGAAATGAGGGAAATTATCAGATACACTTCTAAATTTACTGTCTCTCAATCAAAAGCATCCATGGATAAACTGACATCTGTGGACAGACAAGTATACTGACACAAAATCCTCCCTCAGCAGATCAGTTCTGGGACCCCTGCAGATGCCTGAAGTCCTTATCTAAAATGTTGTAAGTGGGGAGTGGTAGTGCACACCTATAATCCCAGCATTTGAGAGGCTGAGGCAGGAGGATCACCATGAGTTAGAGGCCAGTCCGGGCTTCATAGTGGGTTCAAGGCCAGTCTGAACTGCATTGTGAGATCCTGTCTCAAAATTTAAAATAATAAAATGTAATATCCATACACAATCTGCCCATATCTCCCTGCATTCTTAAATCAGTTCTGGATTACTTCTAACACCTAAGACATGGAAATGCTGTGTGTTTGCCCTTCTGCACTATTCCGGAAATAAGGGCAAAATTCTGTTTATGCTCAGTATGAAGGCAATTTAAAAAAAAATATTCTTGATTTCTAATTGAATCCATAGATGTACAGGGTCACCCGTAAATACACACACACACTCACAGGATACATGTCTCTGTGTATAGTTATGTAATATATATTTTTATACACTGAAAACTGTGGAGCTGTGTATATAAATAATTCGCTAGTAAAGTATCCAGGGCCAACTCAAGATCGATCTCCCTTCACATTTGAAAGCAGCGCCGTGACAGACTGCCTCGTGTTCACTCCAGGGTTTTACTCTCTGTCCTTTTCCTGGGTCAGTACCTCGGTGGCAGAGCACAGATCTGCGAGTTTGCAGAGCCAAGTGTGAATTAGCGTCAAGGGAGCAAAAAAGTATATTAGACCGCACAGTGCCCGGGGCAGCTGTCACAGCTCTGTACAGCTTGCTGGAGATTCGGAGCCTCTGCTCACACCGGGAGGACTGGCTCCCAGAAGCTTCCCGCTGAAACCGGCCCTTTGCTTTAGGGCATTGCCGTTTTCTGTCACCAGTGTACTTAGTTTGGTGACGTTCCCACCAGCACAAAACCGAGCTCTGAGTGAACATAAGACACAGTCCAGCCAGGCATGTGGTGCATGCACCGTAATCGAGGCTGGGTGAGAGGATTTCGAGTTTGAGGCCAGTCAGGGCAACTTAGGGACAAATGGAGACCCTTCTCAGAATTTTATAAACAACCACAAAAATGTAGTTGAGATTCCCAGCAATGGATTGCTAACATCCATTTCTGGAAGTCTTCTCTCCTTCCATCTGGGAAGCCTCTACCCTGTTCACTAACCCTAACCAGAAATGGCTCTTTTCTGAGTGTGCTCAAGCAGGGGTAATTCTGCAGCGTATTTGTTGAGGAAAATCTCCAGGACTGTAGCACCTGGGACGCTGCTCCCCACCCTGAGGTGCAAAATCACAATCCTTCCTTTTCCTAGATCCAGTGCTGACCATCTGTTGTTGGGTCAGGGTCTGGGGTAGGGGGACTGTCCTGTATCGGTTGTCACTGACACACACCATCCCTCCCTGTATAAATGGCCCATGAGGCTATATAGTTGTTATAGTCAAGGTTTGCAAGGAAAACAATCCAATACAAGACACATAATTTATAGAATTATTTTATAATAGTCACCCAAAGAGTCAAACGCACACACACACACAAAGTGCAGGAAATCTGTCCACACACTGAAGACCCAAAGAATCCAGCCAAAGGCCTGGATCCCATGGCAATGTCCTGCATGAGTCCAGCTGAAGACCTAGACCCATGACAGTGCCCCCAAGGAGTCCATCTGGAGGCCTAGGGCCCACGACAATGACTCATGCAAGTCTGCTTCACCGATCTGCACTGGGAAGGCCCAAGGGTCAGCAGTGGAAGCTAGAAAGTCTGTGCCAACAGGGTGAAAGAGCTGTGGCAGCAGACCGAGGGTTCTGTACTTCAGTCAAGAAGTGACACTCAAAGTGAGAACCAGAGCTCGCCTGAAGTACCACAGCCATCCTCAGTGACAGTGAGGTCCCGAGCTCCTCCGACGATAAGAACAGCCGAGTTCGTATCAGGAAGCCAGTGTGACAAGCTTCTCCAGGGCACTGAACAGCACACATCTTCCCCTCCGGAGCCAGGAAGGATGCTCTGGGTAAGGACCAGAGCTCCCCAAAGTGAACCACAGCTACTCTCAGTGACAACAAGGACCCTGGCCCCTCTGACGATGAGAACAGCCGAGTTCATATCAGCAAAGAGGCATGACAGCTCCCCAGGAGAACCCACGGCAACAGGAGAACCAGTAACCCCGTGGAGAACCAACAACACCACACAATTCTTCCTCTATAGTTCTTTTTATGCTGTTGGCAGCAATCCTCCGTGGGCCTCCACACCCAGCACCACGCCAATTCAATTCAGCCAGGTCTGCCAAGCTGACTACCAGTTTGTCAGTCCATCACAAAAGTCCACAAAACGTATGGTGTTGGTCTTGCTTCTTAAATCTGCATACGCCATGTGAAGACAGAAGACCATGTGGGCCTGGATTTGACTCCTGTATACCCCAGAGAGCCACCAAGCTTTCCACCGTGTTCCCGGGCTCCCATCCCTCAGGGTCTGGTCTCTGGGAACCCACATTCCTTTCCTAATGCTGACAGAACAAGCTACCATGACCTCGGCTTGGGCCAGATTATTACCTGGCAATTCTGAGGGCTCAAAGTCCAACACAGGAGCCTGCTAGGCTAAAATCAAGTTTTCAGCAGACCCGTGGTTCCTCTGCGCTCTAGGGAATCCACCGCCTTGTCTTTCCCATCCTCAGAGGCACACCCACATTCCCTGTGTCCTGGCCTCCTCCTCTGCCCTCCCAGCCAGCCATGTGGGCTCGGTCCTTCTCACACTACGATCTCTGGCCTCTCCTTCTCTTCCTTCCCCTCTATTGCTAAGTACCCTTCTGATGACTTCAGCCGCCCAGATGGCCCGTGGTAATCTTCCTTATTGGAATCCTTAACTCCACACACCACTTCAGTTCCCCTTAGGGCAGCGTCTCCCACTCACAGGTGCCAGGATTAGGACAAGGGGCATGAGGCACCAGCTGGGGGTCTGGGAAGCTAGAGGGTCTTTCCCATGAAAGGACCCTCCCCCTTTCTGGGTCCATGCCTTCACTCCAGAGAGGGACACAGGAGTGGGGTGAGGCTGTGCTTTTCACATACCTCTAGGGGTACGCTGGACTGGGGTGTGTGCAGGGTTGTGGGGTCTTCGCTGATCGGTGTACTCTAGGCCAATCAGGGTCTTAGCCTTTGTTACTGGGATGAGCTGTTGGGGTGAGCTGTTGCTAGGGTGAAGTAAGAATCACAGGGTCTAGGGGCAGAGAGCAAATGTATGTGGGCAGGTCCCTAAAAAAACTGTTTTACACCTGCAAGCGTTTCACAGAGGCAATTTCCAGTAAGGACGTGGCCATTTCTATAACCGTCTGTCACATCAGCCATTCCGGGTCTGCCTCTTCATGCCCCACATCCCTGCCTATCCCCCCCTCCCCTGTCCCCACAGGCGTGTTTGGTATCTTCCGCCTACCACACTAGCAACCCTACCTTTCCCTACGCCACGGGAAGCGCACACCACCGCTGCACACCAGTCTCCCTTCTACAGATCTTGGGGGTCCTGCCTCCTTTTCGTGCATGATCTCTGCCAGCTTTTCCTAATTAAATCCCATAGCTCTGCCCCTTTAGAACCACCAAGGTCCTAGCCTTCCATAGCCAGGCACTGCAAAACAAAAAACTTCTAAGCTCAAGACACAAATGCCTTCTGACAGAAGGAAGACAGAAAAGAAAAGAAAAAAAGAAAGAAAGGAAAAGAAAAGAAAAGAAGAAAAAAGAAAAGAAGAAAAGCAAAGAAAAAAGAAATGACTGTCCTTTTCAGGGAGGAAGAAAGACAATTTCTCAGTTATCAGGCATTTGCCTTCCTTTGGTCTGTTGAATTCCTAGCATTCCTCCTTTTCCTCTGCTCCACTTCCTCTTCCTCTTCTTAGTGGGTCTTGGATCACATTCCACCCTTCTGGAAACTTCCATTGGACTCACGCATTGCTTTGTACAAACGTCCAAATGTTCCATGGATTTCACACTTTACAAACACATGAGCCAGCAGAGATTCTAGTCCTACCCAGGCAAGGCTCCAAAAGTCAGAAAAAAATAGGATATAGGATGCAGCCACCAATCCCAATAGCCAACAAGATTTAGAGTTGGAACTCTGCAGACTTCTGTTTGGAGCCTGTTTGGACATAGTGATAGAACTTTTTCTAAAAAGGCATCTAGCTATTAAAGAAGATAAAAGAGATCTGGGAAACATCTAAAATTTATAGACTCTCCCTCAATTTTTAAAAGATTTTTCTCTTTAAAAATGTTTTATTGGTGTATGTTTGCAATACATGATGAATATATCATTGTGGGATATTGGTACATTTACATATCACGTCTTGACCCTTTTACCTCTCCTTTCAATCTTTCCCTTCCACCTCCCTCTCATTCTCAGGTCCCTTTATCATTCTAAGTGATGTCCTAAGTGAAAGGAAATTGTTCATTGATTCTAGAAATCTTTCTTGAGTTCCTGTTGTACAGTAAGCACTGCCTTGGGGACCATCTTTAGAGATATAGAAACCTTGTACTCTCTCTTGCTTTTCTAAGGTTTAATCAGGGGGATCACAAAGTAGAACAAGTATCCTGGAAATAGGCTTTGGAAATACAGACACCCTGGGAAAATTATGGAACGCTCCAGAACCTTCTCTACTTCACCCCTCCCCAAACATGACGAGTAACATCTTCTCCCAGCCCTTTGAAGAATATAGGATTACTCAGAGACCACTCAATAAACACCCTCTCCTCAGAGGACACACCCTAAGCATCCCATTGAGCGGCAGCTAGACAGATCAAAGGCCCTTTGTTTGTTGTACCAATCCCTGGGTCTGGCACATTCCCCAGCTGCCGATTCTGCACCTACTACCACACTCTTGCTTTCTCACCTCTGCCCCAAATAATCAGCCCACCACCTTTTCCTTCCCACACTCTCTGGACTGAATCACGTCTCCAGAACTTGTGTGTTGAGTATGTCAAACCCCTCCTCCTAACGGGATGGTGTTCACGGTGGGCATTCGAGTGTCAGTTAAGTCACAAGGGTGGAGCCCTAGAGATGGGATCAGGACCTTTATCAAAGAGACTGCAGTGTGCTGTCCCTCTCTCTCCTGGCCACATGAGACACAGTGACAAGGTGGCCCTTGCCAGGAGCTGAAACAACCAGCACGTTGGCCTTGGACTTCCAGCCTCCCAGACCGTGAGAAGCAAATGCCTTGGTCCATGGTATTTTGTTATAGAAGCACACGCAGACTGACACCCATGAGCCCTGCAACCCTTTTGCCACCCTAGTGGGCCAAGGGCACTTGTATTTTCTTCCGGGGTGGGAGCCCTTGGTGCGGGCGGGGGCTGTGTCTTTTCTCACCATGGGACTCCAGCACTCGGTGCAGAGCCTGGTAAGAATTTCAGGTACTCAGAGTCTGCCAGCTGAATTAAACTGAATCTCTCTACCACCGTCATAACAAGCTTTCCAAAATTACCTGGACTAGTCTCGCCGATACACTGTTCTACAATTCTGGAGGTCAGGAGTCCAAGATGACTCATTAGCCTAAATCAGGGTGCAGCAGGGCTGGGTTCTGGAAGCCATGGGGAGAATCTACTCCCTTTCCATCTTCAGCTTCTAGGGGTAACCACATTCCCTGAGCAGGGACTCTGCCGACATCTTCAAAACCAGCAGCTTTGCGCTGAGTCCTTCTTATGGGACCCTCTCTCTCTCTGTCTCTCTCTGTCTCTGTCTCTCTCTCTCTCTGTCTCTCTCTGTCTCTCTCTGTCTCTGTCTCTGTCTCTCTGTCTCTCTGTCTCTCTCTCTCTCTTTCTCTCTCTCTCTCTGTTCTCTCTCTCCCTCTTTCTCTCCTGTCTCTCTCTCATGTTCAGGACCCAGGATAATCTCCCAGCTGAACAGCAACCTCCTGCAGCCTCGCCTCCCCCTGCCATGCTACACACGTGTTCATGGCATCAGGGACCAGGGTGTGGACATCACTGAGGCTGTTATTCTGCCTCCCACACACCACACAGGAGGTTTAATGTGCAATGTCTGTAGCTCAGGATAGTGCTAACACTCTGCAGGCTGCTACCCCTGAAGACAAATTCCCAGCTAGGCAGGCTTGGGCTCTCCGCCTGACCACCTCAGGAACATTTGCAAAACACTGCCCAGGACAGCAGTCACAGGCCTGCTTGCCCTGGCTGCTTCTTGCTGGTCCTTGTTCAGCAAGCTCGTGACCCCTGCTCCTCTCACTTGAAGTTTTCTCATGAGTGGCCCCAGGAATGGCTGTGGGATCGGGTCCTGCCTGTCATTCTCTTGCCCCAGCCCTGCCAGGAGGGACATAAAGTCCCAGCTGAATCACGTCTAAACTGTGCTATTTTCTCTTTGAGTCTCTAAGGCTTTCTCTCTCCAGGGCATCCCAGGTCACCTGCATTGTTCCCCAACCGCCTCTCCTTCATTTCTCTCCAAAAAAAAATAGGATCCATGCTCACCTTTATTTATGGAGTACCGTGGCTGCCTTACTGACTGGGAGACAAATACATTTTCCTGCCAGAAGTTCAGAGCATTTTCATTAATATAACATTTTACTCCCCACAAAAGTCTGTGTGGGCTTGGAGGACGAGAACAAAGCGTAAGTGGAAGCACTTACAGCCACACTGGAAAGTAATAACTGAGGTTTCTGAATGCCGTATGGGACTCAATCCAACAGGAAATGAGGGTTTTCATTTTCTTTCTGGCCCCTCTTCGTTTGCTTTGTGCTCTATGCTACAGGCTGGGCCGTTTATAGGTGTTCCTCATTTAACGACCTACCTGTTTAGTGACTGTTCAGACCTGCCACTGAGATGCTGTCCAGATTTATGATCCATCTTTTTCCTTCGTACAGTTGGTTACATCTCGTTTACAGAACCTCAGCGCCCTTTTTTTTTCTTTGTACAGTACACCTTGTTTACACAGTACTGTAATTGTTGCTGGCTGTACTGCATAGTACCACACTGTATCTTTATGTTCCGTTACACATCACAGTACTACATGTCAAAGTTACACAAACAACAGCAAAGTCATCCAATTGGCATTTCCTTTAACTGTTTCTTTTTTCTGAACATTGTAACATGCATACTACCTACAATTCCTCCACCGACCTAATGGCAGGACCGAAACTCAGTTGTCAAATGCCGAAACAGAAATTTACGTCTCCCAGTTCTGAAAGCTTGGAAGTCCAAGACAGAATGGCTGGCTTTTGACAAAAAAAAAAAAAAAGACAGTGAGAGAAGGGGACAAACTGATCCTTTTATAAGGAGCCCAATCCCCAGATAACTACACTGATTTATTGATTAGGGCACAATCTTTATGTCCTCATCTCTCTTCAAAGTTCCACTGCTCAGTATAACACAAGGACAAGCAGATTTCAACCTAAGTTGAGGAGAGAGAAAACAAGCCATAGCAGGTGCCTAACATCCAACCTCACATAAGCTCAGTCCAGCTACAGTTAGATATGTGTCACATACACACACACACACACACACACACACGTAATTTCAACTCATCCATTCAGGTGGTGTCTGCTGAGTTTCCACCATGTACAGGACACTATCACAGACACTGGGCTGTGGAGAAAATGGGTAGGACACAGTCCAAGGCAGAGAGGCATGGAAGCCAGAGTCCCACACTGTGCTGACAGCTGTCCTTGAGACGGTCACAGGCTGCTGAGGATGGAAGCCAACCATCCTGGGATCCTGGGAGCTTCTTGGTGGGCTTCTTGGAGAGGCAAAGATGGGGCTGAGTCCCCGGATGTAGGTATGTGGTGGCAGAGACAAAGGTCCTGGGAGGCGATGGAAGTGACCTGTGGGCAAGGAGGCGCACAGTGTCCTCGGGTTATCCTGCATTTTTGGAGTCTGGGGAAGAGATGGAAGGTTTGATGGAGAGAGCATGGGGCCACAGCTCTGAGCTTAGGCAGCCTTGCTGAGGAGCCTGGGCCTCATGAACGTGGCCACCAAGCTGTGTATGGTAGGACAGGAGATGGAGGGGTCTGAATTGGAGAGGGCCCCTGGGAAACTGCATGAGAAGGAAGTGGATGTGGCCTGGCCTGGGGCAGGGAGGAGGTCTGGAGACGACCTCAATGATCCTCATAAAACCTAAGGAGAAGTCACAAAATGCCACACAAAGGCTGCCGCTTACCCGTCACAGAGATACGGAAGACTTTTCATTAAAATGCTGACAGTGGTGGCCTGTGGCAGGAGGATAGGGTTGACTTCTCTTCTTTTCTATTTTCCCAGATTGCTTAAAATTTTCAACATGAGGATGTATTATTTTCACGATTAAAAACAGCCAAAACACTATTGATTATTACTAAAAGCTGACAATGACCCTGAGTGAAAGGATGGACCATGGCCAGATGGTAGATAAAAATAGAACTGGGGTCCACACCTGCAGCCTCTTTCCCTGGGCAGCAATCATTTGGCTATAAAAGGCCACCTAAGACGCCAGCCTGCTAGAAGGCAGACTTGGAAAAAACCAGATTGCTATCCCTAGTGACGATCCAGGAAGCTAGACAATAACTTTCACAGCAATTGGTCCAACCAGACCAGGACATGATTAATAAATGACAACTGCCATAGTATTTGTCACTACTTCCAATTTAGGACCAATGGGAGGAAGGCAAATATTCCCGCAGCCAATCACACAGGGAGCCTCACGCAGGAAGCACTCCTGCAGCTTCTCCATAGCAGCAGATTCAAGCATGGGGCACCTGATGCTTCTCCTTTCCTCACCTGTGACTGTCAACACCAGAGACTGTGGCTGACTCTCTTGCTACAGCAACCTCTGAAGAAGCCACCTTGGCTTCGCTCCTTTGGTTGGGCCTGTGATTTGAGTATGATTCGAGTCTGTCTGCACAGGTGTTGGGAGCTGGGTCCTCAGTATGGGCAGGTGACACACCTTTAAGAGGTGGAGTCCAGTGGGAGATCATTAGGTCACAGGGCCATGTCCTTAGAAGGACTCAGTGTCCTTCTTGAGCGACTCTCCTTCGTTCCTCCCTGACAGTCATTATGGGGTGACCCCAGCTCCTGTCCTTGCTATAGCTTCCTCTCTTGCCATGTGATCTCTTCTTTTTTGCTCACTTCCACCATAATGCTATCTGCTATGAAGTCCTCATCAGAGCTGGGTCAGTGCCAGCGGTATGCCTGTGGGTTTCAGAATCATGAGCTAAATAACCCCCTTTTCTTTATACGGTGTTCAGACTCAGGTATTTCACTATAGTAACAAAGTGAACAAATACAGTTGCTTTTCACTAATCTGAAGCTCAAATAGATCTGGGGCCATGGAGAGAGTCAAAAGGATGGGGGAAAGCATTTAGGAAAAAGAAACACAGAACTTTGCGTCTATTAACAGTGGAATAGAAGTAGGGAAGTGAATATGCCTCTCGCTTCTGACTTGCAGTTTTGAGTTGGTGCCACCTATGGAGGTACAGAAGGAAGGAAACCCCTGGAAGAGGTCTGGTACCAGGTCCTCCAGACAGATGACACACTCATTGTGGGGAATAGAGGGTGGAGAGAAAAGGGACTGCACCTGAGCAAGGCTGGGGGAACCAGCAAGGATGGAGGGGCATCTAAGGGCCAGCAAACAGCTGGAGCCACCACAAGCTTGAGCCTCAAGGGAGCAAAAACACTGTAGGACAGGGACCAGTGGATGGGACCATGGTCGTAGGCAGAGGAATTCAGTCCATTTCAACTCACCCCAAGCCTGACTGGAAGCTCCATTCTTCTGCCTTTGGGTCTCCCGCCAGTGTCTTCGATGAGACAAACCCAACAGGATGCCAGAGAGCACAAGAGGTCGGGTACACCCATAAAGAGCCTGCTTGTGGGGTTCCAGAGGGTCTAGAGGGTACAGGGAGGCTCTGCAGCACAGATGGCCAGGGAAAAAGGAGTGCCATCGTGCAGTGTTTGCTGGGCCTCCTCTGGGAATCCAGAGGAGGCCCAGCAAGTCAGTCAGTCAGTCAGTACTGCAGTGAAGCAATCAGAGCAAAGCTCCAAGCTGAAGAGCCGCAGATGGGAGTCTCAAACACGGTGACCGCTCCCCAAGAAAGAGTGAGAGACGAGGAGGAGGCCCAGGACCAACTCCAAGGGACCCAGCATTCAGTGGGGTGGGCCAAAGAGACAGTCAAGGAAAGCCCCTGGGAAGGAAAATTGGTCAGAGACCAACAACTGACATCTTATCAGGTTTTCAGTCTGCCGTAGTTCGGATCTAGATTGGCCCCCAAAGGTTCTTGTGGTCAAGGCCTGGGCCCCCAGCTTGGTACTGTGCAGAGGTGGGGTCATAGGTCATTGCGGGTATGGGATTCAAAGGGGATGATGGGAGTTCAGCCCTTCCCAGATCTCTTTCACACCAGGGCCACAAGGTGAGCAGGCTTCCTCTGCCACGCACTCCCACCATGTTCTGAGCCATCACTGGCCCACACCAACAGGGCCAATCGGTCATAGACAGGCTCCTCCAGAACTGTAAGCCACAGTAAACATTTCTCCTTTTTAAGTTGATGCATCCTGGGTATGTGTTATAGTGACAGGACACTGACATGCAGTCAGACTTCATGGCAGTGAGGTCTACCAGCAGACCAGGCCAAAGCTCAAACTGAAAGGTACAGCCTCAAACCAAGTCCACGACCTTCAGCCTCTCGGGGTGGGAGAATGAGGGAAGAGCACCTGGTTAGTAAGATCTGATCACAGCCTTCACACTTTATTGAGCAAACTTTGAATGGTCACCCCAACAAGCATCCTCCACAAACCATGAACAAAAATTTAAAATAAAAGAATAAAACTTCTATTTACCATAGTGAAAACATACACAGCCTTCTCTCCATGTGCCTCTTCCATTGACAAGAACCCACTTTTCCAGGAGTGACTCCCCACCTCACGGTGCCCAGCACCAGCCCGAGGCGCCGCCAGCTTCTCTCCTCCGTCAGGCGCCCATGGGACTCAGCGACAGCGGCGTGCAGAAAGCTGGCACGTCCTCGCTTCACACTTGAAAAAAAAACGGAAAAGCGAGCCAGCTGGCTACCGTGGTCACAGCTTCCAAACGAGAAGGAAAATGTTTACTCGCACGTGTCGGAGCCCCCGGCCCTTTCCGATTTCTTGCACTCAGCTCCAAAGCCTTGTTAAGTGTTTTCCTGGTTGCCGAGCCCCTGCTGAGGTGTTTCTGTGCTGAGGGTAGGTCCTCCCGGTAATGGCCCTCTGCTTCTGAGGGAGCTGGTGGGGGACTATGTACCCCTCCCTGCCAGCCCCAGTTCCAGCGCGCAAGGAGCGGGCAGCGCTGAGTCCTAGGAGCTCAGGAGCAGCCCTGCTTCTGGACACAGGATGCCGGCCCCATGCAGAAGCTGCAATTCTGCAGGCTGCGCATCTATAAGCCAAGGACCAACGGGTGCGTTCACGCGATGGCACAGTACTGGACTCCATAGATCCGGAACCATAATATTCCAACAGGAAATCAATACAAAAACCATTAGTGGTACGTTGTACATTATTACTTTCCACGTTACACCTTTGGCCCCACGTGCTTTATTAGTGCATATTGGTTATACAAATCAATGGTTTTCATTTTGGCAAATCTGTACGTGCACATAACATACTTTAAACATCTGCCATCACCCCAACCTGCACCCCACTCTCCCTCCTCCTTAACTTCACTGATTTTGGGGGAGGTGTTCAGTGTGCATAATGTGTTTTGATCACAGCCACGCCTCCTGTTTCCCACCCTTATAGTTCTCTTTCTTCCGGCCCCCTCTCTTCCTCCCTTCTACTTTCCTGTCTTGGTTTTCAGATTCCACATGTTAGGGAGAACACGCCATGTGTCTTTCTCAGTCTGCCTTCTTTGGCTCAAAATGGCGATCTCCAGCCCCATACATTTTCCTGAAAATGACAGAATTTCATTTTTATGACTGAATTGTACTCCGTTGGGCAGCCATCTCTCTTTCTTCTTTGCGCGCCTTGGGGTTGAATCCAGGGCCTCACACACACTAGGCAAGCACTGTCCAAAGCCCTGGCGTGGTTTATGCTGACTGCCCGTCTTGGGCCAGGCCGGGCTCACTTCAGAGGTGGAGCAGCCTCCCGTGGCCAGCGGCTGCCCTTTAGGACACCGTGGGTCCTTTAGAGCCTGAGACATGGGGAAGCTTCCCCTCCCCTCCTCAGAGGGCTGCTCAGGTGTTCGTTCATTCCAGAAAACCTTAGCCTTCAGCTCACCCAAGGAAGAGCTCACAGGTTACAGAGGGTTCCCTGTCTCAGTTTGCTTGTAATAAGAAGCTAAGCGTGAGCTTCGGTGTCGGGAGGAGCCCTGCTCAGCACATCAGCCCTGCACACTGCTGCACCTTCCACAGAAGCATCCACATCGGTGTGGTCCAGCCGAGAACATTCCTCGGGGTTCAGGAAACCGTGTGCACGTAGAAACGTGAGGATGAAGGCTGGGAGCGCCCACACCTCTGCACCTACGACACAAGCTGAGACGGATACACCTCGAGCCTGGGGCTCCGCGTGTACGAATGTGGAGTTGCCCAAGCAACTGGAGAGAGGAGCGCAGACTGCCACACAGCCTTTCAAAAGAGCAGGCGAAAGCACTTCTGCGTATGGGCGTGTGTCGAGAATTCAATGAAGTGACTTTCAAGCGATCAAATACACTTTTCCTGGAGACCTGAGAGCGAGCGATTCAGCGGGAGGCTGAGTGCACCGGCAGTGCCACAGGCCCGGAGGGACGAGGAAGCAGGAGAAAGATGACTTCAAAAGGCCCTTGTCCCAAGGGCACACGTCCTAACGGTGTGACTGCAGGTGAACGTGGGGACAGGAAAGCCCAGCGCCTTCTCATCTACGGGCCCCCACAGGGGAGGGGCTCAGCACACCAAACGGGTGACGGGCTACCCGGGGCCACCTGTCTCCGTGGGGAGGCAGTTACCTCTCTCCACATGAGCCGCCCAGCTGTTACAGCACAGCATGATGTGGAAACGGGACAGATGCGGCCCTCAGGAGCTCTGCAGGCCACTGTCCAGGAGACCACCCTTCTTCCCAGGTCTCTAAGAGGGATGAGGGGTGCGCAGCCTGGCTGTCCTCACCCCGATCCTCATGCTAATGTCGGGGCTTCCAGCTCCTACCTCCAGCACATCTGGGCCTCAGATCCCTCCGTCATGGCCCACAGCCACTCGTGGTCTGTTTAAAATGGAATCATCGCAAAATCAGGAGCAGAAAGGCTCTGGGGCCCCAGATCGGGAGACGTGCAGGGCTCCACCCACGGTCACCAGGCACAATGGGCTCCTTTCTGTGCCAATGCAGCCCGGAGCCAAGGTGCATGGCTTGGTGCACAGAGAACTGGGGAGCGCTGGGAACCCTTGGGGTGTGCTCAGACCCTATCTGCTGTTCACCGTCAGGAGACTCCGAATGAACAGATCGCTTTCCCTTCCAAGGCAGGAGACACAGGGAGATGAGCTGTGACCGGAGTTGCCTAAACATGTGTGTCTGCGAGGTTATGGCTATGATAAGAGATTCTTCCTGGTAGCAAGATGATCCTGGAGAAAACAGACAACGCCTGCACAGCATTGCAGAGAACACACCCTCCCCGCTTCCCTTCCATTTCGCTTTGCCAATGCACTTAATTTTGCAAGAGAAACACTGCCACCTAAGTTGGGAGGAAAAAAAGGTTTCCAGTGCCTGATGAAAATTCACCAAGTATCCCAGATTAAAGTAGGCACTGCCTCCCAAATCTGGTTTACCTCAGGCCTTTCTAACCCCACAAGAGACTTCTTCCTCTAGCAAACCTACACTGAGAGAGGCAAAATGAGATGGAACTTTGCCTGGCACACAGCTCTGATGCACAGTGGGGACCACAGAGAAAGAACAAGCTGTGCTTTCTAAGAAAACTGACACATCAGTGCAACACAGGAAAAGAACCCTGGGCAGCAAAAGGGAAAGCTCAGCCTCACAAAGGGACACTGCAGCAGCCCCAGAGTAATTTGATGGGAAACTCATCTCAGAAGAAAGCAGTGTCACCCAGGTGGCACTGGCCCCGGTGGCAGCTTGTATTAAGAACATTATTCAGGACCAATGTCTCCAAGTGGGCGACCACAAAATACTGCAGCACACTGCAGCTCAGAGGCAAGCATCAGAACCCCCAGTTAGGAACGGTTTGCCCAAAATCTTCTGGCCTGGCTTCACACGCGGTGGTTGGTACTGTACACTGCACAGGGGAATGGCACGTTTTAAAAGAACTCCTGATTTCATTCTAAAATGTCTTCTGACCGTAACCCAGCCCCCAACCGTCTTCAGGTCCCCTTCCAGCCACAAAGGAACTTCAAATTTGGGGATCTGAGTCTGAATTGAGAACAAATCAGGATTTGTGCCTTGGCAAGGATTGGTGTCTTATTAGTCTTTGTACGTCCAGGGCCAGTCACGAGCTTGCCATGTAGTGGTCACTGGTAAAAGTTATGGGAAAAAGCTGGTAGAGATGAGATACACCAGAGTTGCTAGAAACACATTTTCTAGCTGAAGCTGTACTTTGCTACGGATTCCACCTGAACTTGGCCCAAGGTCTGAGCTACTGAGGGAGTCAGGAAGAGAGATGCCTGCTTCCCACAGAGTTCCAACCCCAGGTGCTTGCAGGATGGTTCACACATAGACAGAACATTCCTTCCCCCGTTCCTTGGGAAACCCAGACAGGGAAGATTCCTGGGTCATTGTAACGGAGAGGGGCCATAGTCCATTCCTATTGCTGTAACAAAATGCCCAAGGCTGGGAACTTTATAAAGAACACCAATGTTGTTTTCTCACAGTTCTGGAAGCTGGAAATTCAAGATCAAGTTAGCAGCAGGGTGAGTGTCTGGTGAGAGGCAAGTTAGCAACCTGCTGCTCCTTGTTTTGGGGGCGTCACCCTGGGGGCCCAGGGACAGAGGGGTGAGAAAGGAGAAAGGCAGGGGAAACAAACTCCTTCATGAAGCCCCATCATGATGCTGTTATTCCATTCGGGAGGTGAAGCCCTTGTGATTTCAACATTTCCCAAAACACCCACCCTAACACCATGGCACAGGGTTGACTCCAACACGTGACTCTGGGAGGACACATTCAGAGCACAGGGTGCCTCCACGGGGGACCTCAGTGCTTCCCACGCCCCTCATACATTGCTTTCAGCGGAGGGTGGAGGACTGGCTGAGCCTTCCACGTGGGGTGCAGGCTGGCCCTGGTACCTCTCCTTCAACCTCTCCTTCTTCTCAGGAGTCTTCGTTCCTCCAAGCTTAGGGGAGAAAGCCTGGAAGGGGGATAAATCTCCACAGGGCTCCAAGCCTGCAGTGCCGAGGTTTGGGGACTCCCTGCCATCCTGAGGGGTAGCACTGGGCCCCCAAGTGGTGCCACTTCACCTTGGGAGGCCGCGGGTCACCCCAGCCTTGCTCTTCCTCCATTTCTGAGTCTGTCATTCTATTTTTAGAGTCGTCACTTGCATCCTCCCTTGGAGTCTAGCAGCGGTGGGGGCCAGCCTCGAGTTTGTGTCAGGAACCCGCCTCTATTGGGATAATATGTTACTCTCATCTCTTGCAGGCTGACTGAGTTTCAGCTCTCTTTACCAAGAGGGAGGAGACGTCGGTGAGCGCACGGGGTGGGAGAGGACACTGACAGTGACACACAGGCTGGCAGCTTTGGACTGAGTCAGAGAGAAACGAGGGCACCTGGGGCCCACAGGAGAGAATTACAAAGGGAGAAAAGCCGGGCGCTGACCCCCCGCCATGACATCCCTGTCAACCACTCCAATGATGCTCAAACCCCGTGCACTTCAGATGCAGGTCTCACAGAACTAGGACGTGCATACATTACCCTAGGCACCAATAAGCTTGGGGAAAACTGGGACAAATAAATCCAAGCGATCACGGGACCCACATATACACTGAATGTTCCAATTTAAATTTCTGTTGCGGTGACACACCCACTGCTTTTAATCCCCTCTAAACTATTCCCCACAGCTTTGAGAATACTCATCCCATCATCCCGGCCACTTTCTGAAGCAGTTCTGCAAGTTTCCCTCGTGAGTGTCTTCAACAGAGTGAGTGCTGATGACAAGCGCCATCCAGTGGAAAGGTGGAAAGGACACTGTGTCCTGACCCCCTTAGTCATGCGTCTGGCACCTTGTCACTTCTGGTTGTTTCCCAAAGTCAAAATGACCACAAAAGATAACATCTTGAGTCAGTCCAAGACACGGAGGCAGCCATGAGAGCACAACTAAAGACCCTCAGGAAAGAAGACTCCAGAGCTGCCTCCGGAAGTGGCCAGAGAGGGGATGAGTGTGTGCAGGAGGGCACGTCGCACCCCTTCAAACAAAACCTGCTAAAGCCTGGTGAAAAGTTTCTTGTCGGCTAGCAAAAGCAAGAGACAATTACTCACAGGTACAGACCAGAAAATGCATCTTGGTTTGGTTTGGTTTGGTTTGGTTTGGTTTGGTTTGGTTTGGTTTGGTTTGGTTTGGTTTGAAACAGGATCTCACCAACCTGCTAAATTGCCAGGCTAAACTCAAGCTCCAGACCGTTCTGCCTCAGCCTCCCAGAAGGCTGGGATTACAGGCATGTGCTGCCACAGAGTAGAAGCTAATTGAGTAATCTGTCCACGAACAGGGCTTTGAAGAGCACTATCGAGGAGAGATACCAAGTCACTGATCGTCTGAGGAGCTGAGTCCTCAGCCCCCAAACCCAATCTGTGCTTTTCGCCTCCACAAACCCAGGCTAAGGAACTACCCATTTCTGAGAGCTTTCACACCACACCCTTGAGTGATTGTGGATCGGAATTTCTTCCACAGACCCTGAAATACCAGCTGCAGACTTCACCAAAACAACAAGGATTAACGACAGCAAAACGTATGCATTTTGCTTTTCAAGCAAGTAGGGCCAGGAACTGAATCACACCTAAGTAGAAGTAATTCTGTTCTATCGAGGTAGGAATTACAGCAGAATCACTGAGATACAGGAGACAGCCTTGGTGCAAGAGGAAATCAGCATTAACATGTTTGAAATGCAGACCCTTCGGTGAGTGCCAGAGGAAAGTTAAACACGCCCAGGGCATTAGAGGTAAAGTCCAGGGGCAAATGAGGCAGGCAAGTAACAGTTTTGGGCAGAATGAAACATATCTTGTTGGAACAACGAAAACTGCCCGAATGTATGCAGGATTCCCCTTCTTTTTGCTGGTACCAGGTGCCCAGGTGTGGGGGTCACTTTATCCACAACCCTCAAGTATGTGGTCACTGCTCCAAGCAAACCACCCAAGAGCCTCTCTTGACTTTCAGAACCCCTGTTCGTGTGGTCCCAGGAGAGGGACTCCGAGGAAATGGAATTCAATTTTCCACCCGCTAGACCACTTCACTGAAGAGAGTCTGGGGGAACCAGGTTGGAACGTTCGCCTGGAACTGGAACTCAGGAAGTCTTTTACTTGTATCTTCTCCACCCCCACCATCCCTACCCTAGTGAGACCCCTACCCGGGCACTTCCGGTTCAAATCCCCCGCTCCACACTTCCCACTTCCGTTCCTCTGGGGTAGGAAATCCACGCCACTCACACACTCGGGAGGCCAGGTTCGCCTTCGCGTTTCTCAGTCTTCATCACGGTGCACACACATGCACGCACGTGCACACACTCACGCACGCTCCCTCTCTTCTCTCCTGGGTGACGAAGCAAAAGGACAAGAGCTTCAGGGTCAGGCCACCTGCCCAAATCCTCTGTCCTTTCCCTGCCTGTTAGATGCATCGGCTCCCGCCAAGACGGAGCCCCGCGCACCTCCCCCGCTCAGCTGAAGGCCAGCTTTCCCCTGCAGGCTGTGGTGCCCCTCCAGGCCTGAGCCCAGAGTGAGTGTCCCGTAAAAGTGGGCTCCTGCCCTTCACACCTCTGGGCGTGGTCTCTCCCCACGTCCTTCGTGAAGCTTCTGCCCATCCTCCAGCCTTGCTAACCTCAGTCCCAGGGCTCCAGGACGTCCTTGCTCTCTGGCCACAGCATACGAAGAAACCACACGTGCATCCGGGACAGCCCGCAGGTTCCACGTCACCAGGCAGCCTGTGCTTCCAGACAGGCAGACCCATCTGCGTCCTGGGCTGTTTCTGGATTTCACACGGTTTCCAGGACAATGCTGAGCTTATAAAAACAGTGGTTATTATGCTTACAAATGGTGCCCCACCTGTGACCCAGCTGCACCTTCTGCTGTGTGTCCCACGCCTGCCAGGTGCCAGGGGCCATGCTCATGTGACTCGGGGCTCCCTGGAAGTCGGCCTTTGGGGTCTCCTTTCACAAGAGGAGAGATGGAGATTCCGAGGCAAACACGAAGGCCCCCAGACTGGAGCTGGAGGCGCAGGACCCTGGTCCAGCCTGCCTGGTCCTCTGTCCACCCCGTCGCCAGGCTGGGCCTCTCCACGCACTTACATCACTTAACCCTCCCAGCAGCCCACACAGTGGGCATCTCACCCCTTGTGTGAAGAAAGGGCACAAGGTTCCAGGCCCTGTGACCGTGAGTCACAGAACCGGGGCCCCCAGGTCTGGGCCCTGCGCTGGGAGCAGCAGGAGCAGCCAGGAATCCTTGCTCTCGGGAGTAAACCACCCAGCCCGAGATCGCTGAGGAAGAGAAGAGGCTGCCACTATCAGAGAAGGCGGAAGACACAGGCTGCAACCCCAGGGCCCTGGGGCGAACTCTGTTCTGCCGCCAGGAAGTCAGCCTTGGGCCCCACTCAGAAAGCGTGACACATGTCTGTGCTCCTGCAATCCAGGAGGCTCTCGGAAGCTGAGCAGGAGAGTGGCAAGTTTGAATCCATCCTGGGCATCTTCCAACTTAGCAAAACTCCTTCTCAAAATAAAAAATAAGAAAAGGGCTGGGAGGCAGCAGTGTGAAGGCCCCAGATTCAATCCCCAGTACTGAGAGGGAAAAAAGGAGAAGGTGGAGGAGATGAACGATATCCACAGTAATGGAGTTTCTGCCCTCCCACGCTGAGTCTGGGAAAATTACAGAAGGTGCCCAACTTCTAGCAGAAGTGGACCTGAAAAAGGGCACGTGGCTTGGTAGACAAGGCACAGGCTAGAGTTCAGCCTTCCAGTGGTCACCATCCAGCCCTCTTGTCTAGTAGGCAACCTGAAGAGCTGGTCATGGTGGGCCTGCCAGGGTCTTAGTGCTTCTAAACGTTGTGGTTCTTGAAATCCTTTTAAAAGAGAAAGCAGAGTTTTGTCAGCCAAAAATGACTGGCTGTTTGTCTCCTTCACGGGATGAAATTACACTTTTTACCAAGTACTAGGTGGTGGGCCTGGAGGAAAGTACTGATCCATCTCGCCAGTGCCCAGGTCAGGAGTGGGCGCGTCTCTGCAGCTCCTGCCCAGGAGCCAGAGAGCAGCCACAAAGGGAGAAAGGCAGGAAGGGGCATCTCGGGACGATCCTAACCCTTCCACTCCGGTGGCTTTTTATAAACCTTGCCTGAGGCAAGACAGGAAGGTTTCCCCACCAGCAGATCTCTCTTTAAACACAATGCGTGTGCCTTTCTGTTTTAGAGCCGTTGTCTTTTTTTGTGGGGAAACACGGGTAAAGTGAAATCTAATGTTTCAACCGCTTTTCAGGGCGCTGCTGGCCCGCAGGAAGTGGGTTCACATTGCTGTGCAAGCACCACCCAGCTCCGGAGCACTTCCCTTACCCCCCTCAACAGAAATGCTACTCCCTTTAAAGACAGTAACTCCCCAGGGTCTTACCCTACCTAGCCTCTGGCACGCACCCGTCTAGGGTCTCCTGGGAATTTGACTATTCCCCAGATTCTGTGACAGTGGATTGTGTGACAGCTGTGACTTCGAATCTGGCTGATTTCACTTAGCACAGCTGCTGGAGGTTCGGTCGTCTCACAGCACACATCAAAACTGCTTCCTTTTTGAAGGCTGAATAGTACTCCACCTATATACGAGCTGCATTTTGTTTCTGTGCATCTGTGGGTGCCACGTGGGTTGCTCCCACCTTTTGACCATGGTGAATAATGCTACTGGGCACATAGGTGTGCACACTCGCGCACGCTTTCCCCGACCTCTGAAGGAGGAAAGCACTGCCTGACCTGCAGTGGCGCCGAGCTCAGTAATTTGCACTGCGATGCAGTGAATCTCAGACATGAATCAGTTGGAAGCCCCTTCATGACACAAAGCCTGAGGGAAATGTCCCAGCGTCCCTTCCCCTCCCTGCCACATGCTCCTGCTTCTCCCCTTTGCTGCCAGGATCTGTCCTCTCCTGTGCTGTCAGCTCCACTTCCTCGAGACTTCGATCCCACCCCTACGTTACTCCACCGACCGCCCCTTCCCCGTACTGTCGGGTCTGCCCTCTGGCTCCCTCTGGGCGGGGAACTAGACTGAAAACTCCCCGAGCTCACATGTTCCCTCATGGCACACACACACACACACACACACATAAATGCACACAGGTACACAACACACACGTGCACACACATGCATAGATGAGTCCCTGCTCCGACCAGCTCCCCTCTAGCTCTCTCTGCTTGTCATTCACACGTACTGTCCCCACTCTGCCACAGGCTAACCATGCCTCAGCCTGCAGCCACCTACCCTGAGACTGCACAGACCACACCTCCCCCAGGTCAGCCTTGAGTCGGTTTCACAAGCAACCTCAGCAATTCCTGCTGAGCCGGGAGGGAACAGAACTGCATTCCCTCACAGTTCCAGGCATCAGAGCCCCAAATCAGGCATCAGCAGGACCACACTCCCCTTGGGAGCGCCTTCACTGCCCCTCCAGCTCTGGGGCGGTGGTCTCCCCAGGGCAGTCCCGCCTCTCTCCTCACACGGTCTTCTCTGTGTCTTAGGAGGGTGTCTCCTCAGACTTGGGGCCCAACCCCACCTGGTATGGTCTCACCTTGGCCCTAACCCCAATTACATCTGCACAAATGCGGTCACCACAGCGGCTGCAGGTGGCCAGGGATGCGGGCGGACACGCCTCGCCCCAGTGTGCAGTGGCTCCCGGGTCCAGGTGCCTCTTCCGTAGCTCTCTGTGTTGGGCAGAGTTTTTCAAAACAGAAAGCTTTTTGTTTCCTACTGTGTTTTTAGATGATAGGAGTATATTAAGGGAAAATTTAAATATAGAAAAATTGAAAAAGAAAGCAAAAACACCCACACAAACTTACAACCCAAAGATGGATCAAAATTTATATTTTGGAGAACAGTCTTACCCACTGACAAGCATACCCACAGTACTGTAAGAAATTGATATGTGCAAAGTAGACCATATGTTTCTGATTCTGCTTTTCCCCTTAACCCTACGGCGTGGATGATTCCCCAGGTCACTAAACACATACACCCAGGCACACATACACTCAGACGTAGGTGGTGGGGCCTGACTGTGTGTGACAGGCCTCATTCCCAGCCTGGGCACCGTTAGTGAATAAACAGGCAGAAATACGGTTGGGAATTCACCGTCTGACGGGGCAAAGAGACAGAAAACAACCACCGTAAATAATTCCTGCTGCTTGGGAGACCCAAAGAGAAGCCAACCGCAGTACGAGGAAGGGTGGTGCCACAGGGGTAGTGATGTGAAATGTCAGCTTCCTGGTGCAGGTGGTCTCTGCAGAGAGCGGAAGAGCCCAGATGACTAAAGAGTCCAGATGACTAAAAAATCGCTTTCAATGACCACAGCATAACGCACGGAGGTGTTTCATCGGGGCTGTGTGCAAGGGCACTGCTGTGAATGCTTCAGCTGTCTGGAGGAGCCTGCAGGTAGCCCCTCCCTCCAATAGTTCACGAGCACTTGTGAAATTTTCCGCAGAATACTTGGCAAGACCCTGAATTACTAACCCAAGGTACACACTCTGGCTAAGTGATGGGCCCACCATTTCCCTCGCTTCTTGGCAGGACGTTATTTAATGCACGGTTACACCTGCGCCTTGAAATCCCCACCCACCCACCCACCCACAGGCTGCGTTGCTGTTGGTCTTTAATTTTGTTAATCTTAGGGTAAAACACGATTTTTTTTTTGCATCGCTTTTACTTGTCTGTTCATCTTTTTTTTGCTAAGTGCATTTCTTCCCTCAGAAACTGCTGACTCATTTTCTCTGATCATTTGCCATCAGGCTGCTTATTACTTTTGTAAATGGAGAACATATATGTCACATTTTGCAAATGTGTTTTTCCTGGTTTGACTTCTTACTTTCTTTTTCCATGTATTTAAATTTTATAGATTGTCAAAAAAATATCAGTCTTTTTAAATAGTTTCTGGATTCTTTTCGTGTCTTTAAAAAAAGGCTTTCTCAACTCAGGATTACTTTTAAAAATACATCTTCTACTTCTGTGGTTTTATTTTTTGCATTCGAACTTCTGCTTGGAATTTACTGTGACATAAGGGATAAAGAAGGGACGCGTCACAGCATTTTTCTTCCAAGTGGGCCACCAGCTGTCCACGGCACGTGGGGGATGACGACCCTGCTGGTGCGCCCCTGGGATACCTGGGGCTTGCGGGACTCCCAGCCACGCCCATGCAGCTCTTAAGCCCCACCCGTGCAGCTGTTAAGTCCCGCCCATGCAGCTCTGGAGCCATGCCTGGCTCCAAGCCCCGCCCACAAGATGCCTAAGCCCCGCCCCACAGTTCCACCCACTGGGCTCCCAAGCCCCGCCCACAGTGATTCTCCTGGCTTTCTGCCTGGCTTCTCTGCATCACTTTCCTTTATCCAAATGCCTTTCTCCACCCCTCCTCTGGCCTTGCCTTGGCTTCTGGCATCTCAGTGTAAATGTTTTCCAGGCTCTAGAAACTGTTCTCTATGTTCTCTTCTTTATTTTCTCCTCAGTGCGCGCGCGCACACACACATGCACGGGAACTCACATCCGTTCCCCTATTGCTGCTGTGACCTGCTAATTTCCCAGCCCGGGTCCTGGCCAGGCCAGCCCTTGGCCCAAGCCCCACACACCTGACGCCCACAGGAGCACTCACTTGGAGTCTGCAGACTGGAAACCTGGTTTGGTTTGGATTTTCCTCCCCCTCCTCCTCCTCCTCCTTCTGATTAGAGACCAATCATAAATCACTCAGGAAAACTTGGGAAACTAAGGGTGTTTGGCAGAGTAGCTGAAAGCAGGCCTGCCCCTCCCACTCGGAGTTCCCACTCACATCCGGTCCCTTCCTTCCAAGCGCGGACCTTTCCTGCACCTTTAGGGTCTGCCGCTTCTCTCAGTTCCTCCACTTGATACTAAAACATCTAAAAGTGTTATCTGAGCCTGTCTGGGCTTCCGGATGTTTTTCCCGCGGAATCCATACAAACAAGTGGGATGTTGGGCTTCTCGGGGAGGAGACCTAGACCTGCCCCAGGGTTCCCAGATGTCTTCCCTCAACAAGCAGGCACCTCAAAGGTGACAGTGCCGTCTGCTGATCTGAGGAAGCAGGCCCTTTGCAGCCCGGGGCTGTGTCACTGTTGGTTCTTACGGGTCAGATTTCAACACTAGGACATCTAGTCTAAATACATCAGCCTCCTAACAGACAGAGGGAGATCAAAAAGGAGAAAAGCCCAAGGGAGGGACGGGAAGAAATTTTAAAACTTGGCCTTCTTCACAGGCCCTCACTGACTCTGAGCTCAAATCTACAGCAGCAACTCTCAAGCCAAATCCTCACCCCAACTCTGGGCCCTGTTCCTCTCCGCCCTTTGCACACCAACCCAGTGCTTCCCATTAGCAGGGCGCGTCCACTCCTCCCCCTCCTCTGTCATCAAACTCCCTGCAGGATGCTGAAGATGCCTGTAATCAGCTGGCAGTGGCCGTGTGGCCAGTGCACGTGGCCGCCAAGGGCCAGGCAAGTGGTAAGAAATTGTGTTCAGTTGGCCAGGCCTGGTGGCACTGTGGTCCCAGTGCTCAGGAGGCTGAGGCAGGAGGATCACTGTGAGTTCAAGGCCAGCCTGGGCTACCAGTGAGTTCAAGACCAGCCTGAACTGCCCAGCTAGACGTTGTCTCAAAAAGGCAAAACAAAAGAAACTGTCCTCGGCTGTGTGCCATCCGGGGCTGTTTGGGGCAAATGTCTGCCTTCCCTTTCCAGTTGCAGTCGGCCAAGGCACTGCTTCTGGTGTGGAGCCCAGTCCACACCTGGGCTCCAAGAAAGCAAGAACTACGGACAAGAAAGCGTCCCCTTGTATACCCCACCCCCACTTGCTTCTGCGTGTGGTCAGGCGGGCAGCAGAGGCACTGCTCCTGGCTGGGACCTGCCGTGGCCCTTTCCCCAGCCCCCTGGCACTGCGCTCACCCCGGCCGTGGCCGCACCCCAGCCCAGTCCTCCCAGCTGACTGCGCATCTCCAGCGTCAGCCTCTTCTGCTCTGCCATTGCCTCCTCTCGTGTGCTTCCTTGCGAGTCTCTGCTTGTCCGTCCCCGTCCGGCCCTGGCTTCTAGACACATGCAGATGTCTAGCTCTGACTCAGGACCCAGGTTCTTCACCTCTTGGTCCCAGCATCCCCCACGGCAAGCAACACAGGAGTTCGGAAGAGGCAGAGCCAGTGTTTTGGGCCTTGGTGCAGAAAGGCATGCCCCACTCCAGAGGGGCCAGGAGTCAGGCAGGTGGCCACCGTGAGCACAGAGGATAGGACATGGTCAACACACACACACACATACACA
>PVJX010015314.1:0-42865 GCA_004027295.1 Dolichotis patagonum
AATAAATAAGATCCACAATGTAAAATAGCTATTGTGAAAGGGAAGAAACTACTCAAAAGGAAAAAACAACTGGGCTGGGGAAAGGAAAAAAGGATATATATCTATATCTATATTTATATTTATATCTATATCTATATCTATATCTCTACATAGATATATCTATAGATATGTATATGTATATCTACATCTATATCTCTATATAGATATAGATATAGATACAGATATAGATATAGATATAGATGTAGATATAGATATAGATATATAGATATAGATATCTATAGATATCTATTTAGATATATACATATATCTATATCTATGTAGATATGTAGATATAGATATACATATCTATATAGATAGATAGATAGATAGATAGATCCTAAAATATGTATGCTGGTAATTTCTATTAACTCATTGAAAAGAATGACTTGTGCTTATTTGTTTTTCATGCCTCTCTTAGCAATACTTTGAAGACAGTGCACAATATATTAACTATTGTTAATCTTCTATTATCTTGTTTTGAAAATTCATATTGTTGGTTTTTCTTTTTAAAATAAAAATATTTTAATTTAGACAAAACAAGAGAATGTATAGCTTCTTTTTTAACTTTTTTTCTTCTATGATATTATGGAACATTAAGTTTCAAATTCAAATTTTCACCTTATATTTGGAAAATAGAGTATGTTAAAATGTATGTTAGAGTGCTATTTAGTTGTGAATTTCAACATTTATAAGGTGACAGAGTTCTTCACCTCCATCTCCTTGAGAGAAGAATGTAAAGTTGAAAACAATACTAGTCTCTTTGATTTTCTAACAAGGAAAGAACAATACAGCTTTGAGAAAGGAACAATGAGAGTTCAAGTCAAAAATATGAAAAGCATCCATCCATTTTATGAAATTTCCCCAACTATTATTGGAACACATTTAAAATTCATTGTCTACTAGGAAAGGCTATAGAAATCAATGTAAAACCTAAAACCTACAGACAAGGTTGATTGTAGTTGAAATTTCATCCAGGTCATTTCTGATGGCATATAAAAATTTTTCCATATCTTGGCATCTTTACTTCATTTAGTATGCTTTATTTCTTATCCTCATGTGAGGTTTTTGAGAAGTTATTTTTTTAATCTATAAAGCATTAAGAAAGACCAGAATATTAAATGAATAAATCAGACATACTAGCTTAAGTATAGCATGGTTATCCTTGTATTATGAGACACACATTTTAAATAAAAAGCAAACTAAAAGATGACAAAGAGGCAGATAAGTCTTCGTTAAAAAGGAATGAAATCAAAGATGGAGAGAGGAGAAAACAACATGACAAAAAGAAATTAAAATGTGTTGTGTACATGTTTCAACTCCCCACAAGAACTGTAAACATTATGTACTGCAAACATGTAGTAATAAAAATAAATAAAGTTGTATAATATCTGAGGATCTTTATAAATAAATAATACTGATTCCAAATAGGATCCTGTTGCCAGCGGAGATGCTGCCTTCAATATGAAATATGCATTTATGCACTTCATGGGAGAAAAAGTGGCATCTTATAAATCCTCTAACATGAACTGATGTGGTATTTTCCTAGGTACTTTCATTTTATGGAACTCAATAATATTATCCTAAACTACTGTTAAACCAGAAATTTTTCCTAAGTACAGATTTTCAATTAAAATATATTAGTTAAGACAAACAAACAAACAAACAAACAATAAAAATCATGTGGTCACAGGGAGAGATAAGATAAAAGTTTAAAAGAAAAGTATTTGTTTAAAATAGAGAATGAAAAATAATTTGGGAAATTTTCTTGACTTCTAAGCAACAAAATAAAATACATTGACACTTGGGTCCCATCCACACTTGAAATATTCTGAGAGCTCAGATTTCATTCTTGGAGAAACTAAAAATAATTTGATCTAGAAAGAAACAAATGCAAAATATTATCTGTGATTTTTAACAAATTAAAGTAAGTTATTTTGCTTCTGATCAATACAGGGCAATCCTTATTACAAGAAAAATATATACACTGCCCAAGTGAAACCAATAAATATTTATTTTTAGATATAGTTCATGTTTCTATATGGTATAAGAAACTAAATAACAAAAGTGCAACAAATTATAGAAACATTTTATGTGTCATTTTATGTGATTATAAAATGTCATATTTTTATCACTGTAAACCATTGTTTCTAACTTATTTTCAAATATAAAACTGTATTACTTTATCACTCCCTTTTTGCAAACATTATAAACCAGCATGAAAAAAACTTGTATTTTAAAAATAAGAATAATATTAAATTAGATCTTTGAATTCTTCATGAGATCAAATTTAATGCAATTATTTTTTGAATTACTAGTTATTAAATACAGTCTCTTAGGCTTTTCTAAAGTGTAAATATAACAAAACAAGAACTCTACAGGTTTCTTTTTAATCAAGATTGTTATATATTTGTTGCATTTAAAACTGAATCCTGCATTTGCTTTTCTTAATAAATTTGTACTATTTTGGCATCAGGTTGCAAAGAATGCAATGATCTCATTATCCATTTGTTAGTTTTCAAGCATTTGCTCAAATATAAAGCAACTATAATTATATAAGGACAAATATATACATATTCATAGGACAAGAGAGAATTTTAGATATTCGTCTACAAAATTTCATCAAAGCTTATACAAAATTTGACTGAGGGAGGAAAAGTATGGATTTTTTTTATAAAATCATAATCTTGAAATAAAAATTTTGATTATTAATCCATGTTTAAGAGATATCCTCCATGGAAGCAGATTTCTGCTCAGAAGCACAACATGCATTTATAAAAACCATCATGTATTTTACAACTTTCATGATGTTTTTATGGATAAGGTAAATTTCATAAGCTTAGACTTGACGGGAAGAAATCCATTCATGTACAATGATGTAAACCTTTTCTATGATCTCTTCCTTTTTCTTTTCTTCACCTTTTCCCTTCATTCTTCTTCTCCTTGTTATTCTTGCCTCATTGTGTCTTCTTAAAAAAGAAGCAAAGTCAATACAATGTGTCTTTCTTTCCAGAATTTTTCTTGTAGTTGAGAAAAAAGTATGTTTTGTGATTTATATCCTAAATATTCATTTTGATGAAATAAACTTTACAGATAAAATAGAATAAAATTTGTTAATTAAAAATATGAACTTTCCTAGTATTGGTTTTCTATGTTAACTCAAAATGAATTCATAATGTACCAAAATATGCCTGAAACAAATAGTAGACATTTTAGAGTATTATATATATTATAAATGAACATTTTTGTTTGGGGTTGAATATTTTCTTGTTGCTATATATACATTTGTAGAGACTTTAATATGTTTTAGTCTTTAGTGTAACCTCCCTGAGTTTTACAAAGTTCCTGAAATGCAAATATCTCTCCTTTATTTGAAATTTCCTAGCATCTCCTCTGACAGAACTCTTCTGTTAAGGCTTCATTTGTTTGCCTCTGCATTAAATTGGTTGAAATTCTTCCCTGCTTAGCTAATATTATTAGAGTTGTAGAGTAATTACTGAGTTTTTAATTATAATAACACACAAAGTAATATTTTATATATAGTAGTTGCCCAAGGTATAAATGGGCAAGTAAATAAATGAATATATTATATTTTGCATTTATTAGTAACTAAAGACAAAAATAATGAAGAATGTTGTCTATATTTTTCCAGAAAATTGTAATAGAAATAAAATTGTACATGTGAAATAGACTTTTACAATTAAAGAGTTAGAACATCAACTGTGCTTCAATTTCATTATATTTTTGGTTGATTTTGTTTGTACTTTCAATGTCACAGAATTTTATATTGTCATTTTTTTGTAAGAATGGGACCAATTTTAACATTGCAAGGGGAACCACTTTTAATATAACATCTAGTTTCTGGTAGTTATACTTATTCTTTTATTTTTCTTCCTTATTTGAAAAAATGATTGTGTGAGTCATATATTTTCTTAAGTATTGAAATTTTCAACACTGAAATTGTTCATGTAGTTCTAAATGTGATTGTTTCTAAAGTATACTCAATTGAAGTTTAAATCAAATGCACTCTGTTGGGTGTATAATATTACTACTGCTTAGAGTGGAATATCAAACATGTGAAACATTATGTGACTTAAACAGTATCAAACTCAGTATCAAACTATTCCACTGAAATTGATTGGTAAAATAATCATAGATTACATTCGTGTAATGAATTTAAAACTTCAGTTTGATACTAAGCAAAACTTATGATATTTGGAAGCTTAAATAATTTTATGTCCACAAATGAACTCACATTTATAATATTGAAAAGGTGTTATTTTTAATCTAAATGTTTTACATCTCCAAATTTGAAATATTCAGTATTAAAAAGTGACATTTTTCCTTCTCACCCCTATGTGGAACTAATGCAAATATCCAGGTGGTACAGTTATAACCTCTGGAAATATTGTCCATTGTTTGAAGTGGTACCTTAAGGTGAAATTTAAGTTTATATGTGTGTATGCTATAAATATGTGTAAAAACTAAAAGTAGAAGAGAATAGCAATATGAAAAATTGATACATATTATTATCAAGAAAAGCTATGATTTACAGTGTCTGACCATTTTTCTAATTGACAGGTTTAGATGTCTTGTTTTGAAGCCTAAATTGTTGTATTATTTGGTTAAACTTATTATATTAATATTGAATGGCTACATAAGAATATATTTAACATATTCCTGTTGGTTTGAGCTACCAGTAGTACAAATATGACTGTCTCATTCAGTGGTTTTTACTATTGGTGACAAAAACAGATCTCTTCATATTTATCAGCCTTCTTACTAATAAAGACATTAAAATTCTACAAATAGACCATATGTGAATAATTATTGCCAAAAAATAATAATTATGAATTTATATTCTTTATACTATTCATAACCATTAAAATAATCATTATAATAACCAAAAATTCTTCTCAATAAATTAAAAGAAAACTACTTATATTTATGAATAGTTTATTAGTAAATAAGTCTCAATTTTAACATGCAAATCTTACAAGTGTCTTATTGCTTGTGTATACAAATACACATTTGCAGCTGCTGTACCACATATTATCTGTATTACATTTTATATACTATTTTGTTTTTTTAAAGAAACTGTTGTATGATGATCTGTTAAATTAATGCATTTCTTTGTATCATTGTAATCAGAGATTCCCTTAAGAGCAGTCCAACCTACAGATGCCACAGACTTACATGAAACACAGGTGGTTCCGGTCAGCAGGAACAATGAAGCCCAAATCAGAGATTCCCAGTGATGAGGTTATGCATGATTTTTCTTAATTTGGGGTGATTAAATATAAATGCTTAATACTTTTTTAAAGCTGTCTGAAAACTATATACTCTTTTATATTTCATTTAAAATACAAATAAAACAATATTAATAGCTCTTTATGAAATAAGCCAGTCTAATGAGAATGTTTTACTTCACATCACTATATGTAAAAAATATTAGTTGATTCTTCACTAGTTATGAATTAAATGCAATAAAATGTATCTTAAGATTTAGGTGTAATTATTTCATTATTAGGTGTTTTATTATTTAAATAATAAAAAGTGAAATATTGGCAGAGACTTGTATCATCTATAACACTGGCAATTGTCAAATGAATTTAGAAATATCCAATAGTTTATTCTATCACATAATTAAAGAATGTAATTATCTCACTCTTTAAATATTTAATTCCTAACAATTATCTTTACTGATTTTCTGACATGTTCTTCATTTTTAGGATTTCAGTTGTTGTCATTTGAATAGTAATATTGCATGTCATATTGTAACTCATGCTGCGCACTGATGATAACATTGAAATTATTTTTGTACTCTCCCATTTAAAAACTAGTTGTTGAACATGTAGTTCACTAGAAAAAGTTCAATTACTTCTCAGATTTTGACTAAGATCAAGTGAATTATAAAACACTGAAGCAAATATTTCATACAAAATATTCTTTAGAAATATTTCAAATAAAAAGTGTTATTTTGTTAAAAGTTTATACTACCAATTATATAATAATAAACATGTATTTTAAAGTTGATAGAAACAAAAGGGAACTTTTCATAGGGAGTCAATAATATAAAATTAATTCCTCTTTCATTTCCTGAAAAGTATTGAAAATGACATTTGAGTTTATCTCTATAGAACATAATTAGCAGTCTAATATTTCAAATAATCAACTTGAGCCTCTAGATAAACATAAAATTATATACTATTAGAGTCATGGAGTCGAGTTATCTTTTATCAATATGGTTAAAGAATTTCATTGAATTTCATTTACTTTTATTTATAACCTCAAAGAATAATGCATAAAAATGATTTTGTTATTTTCATGTTCATATATATAGCATGTATGAATATCTGCCCATAAGTGAAAATGCATTATTATTAAAAAAATCCCTAAACCTGATAAAATATGCTATAAAAAAGCTGATATGATAAAATATGATAAAAAAGCTGAAGTTCCACACATGTAGTTAGAATGTGGAAAGTATAATATTTGTGAATTAAATTACAAGGTATTAATAGATAGCATGAAATTTTAATAACTGAATTTTAGTAGATGTTAATAAAATTTGTTGCATGATCTTGATGCAGACCTCTGGAGTCTAATTTTTCAGATGCACAAAAAGTTAATTTTCATTAATAATTAGTTTAATTGTAACTACTCTATAAAACTTTTGTAATTTACTCTATTTCAGATTTATTTTAGTGAAGTTTTTATTTTGGTTTCACAAATCTTATTAGATTTAAGTAGTAATTTTTTAAATTCACGTTCAGATTTATTTTCTTGCATATTTTATTTATTCTACATTTCTTATTTTGAAGAAAAACTATAAACATCTCCATTTATTTACTTGGCACTTTCATCCCTTATATATAAATGAAAAGTGAACAGTGAATACTTTTCTGTAAATACAAAAGAAAACAAAATAGTTAAGTTGTGGTTTATTTGTAAATGCTCTCCTCCCCTCAAAGTCTGGGCTGCTCCTGTGTAGGGCATTTGAAATGAGCCAGGGCTATGGAGAATTTTAGCTGACTTGCTGTTAGTGAACGGGAACTTCAGAAGAATCAGGTCACTGAGGCATGACCTGGAAGGGTTACCTGAGAGCCAAAAAGAAAGGAACACTCTGTTCAATGAAGACGGACCGCCAGTGAAAGCTACTTTCCACTTTTGTCCCACTTAGTTTACCAACATTCATATCAGTCTTCTCTGAATACACTGACAGATAACCAAAAATATACATTGGTACACTAATATACAATAATACACTAATACTTCAGATATCTCCCAATGTAGCTGACAATTGATAATTATCCATCACAAAGTTTACCATGACTCCAGATAAATTTTAAAAAATAGTAATTTTAAAGCTTTGTACATGTGTGCATTATTAAAAGAATAACAATCTATATTAAGAAAGAAACAGGAGTGGTTAACTTGAGTTTAGAGCATTTGAACTCTAAAAATAAATTGTGTAACTGCTACCTGAAATTTCAACCTGATAAGTTTATACTACTTTTTAAAGAAATATAGTATATTTGAATGGTATTCTACTAAGAACAATCACTACAAATAATTAAGATATACTTAAAAAATGAAATCTCATACTAAAATTATTAATAAAATGTGTTTAACTCCCTCTTCAATGACTTTAGTGTTTAGATTTGAAGCCAGAAGACTGAATACCATTGGATACCTTTTGTAAACTTCCCAGACATACACATAATTATTTATATGTGATTTGTTTTTTAAAAAAATTGAAGGTCTTTGGCCCTAAATAAAGTCAGTTCTACCAATGGATTAATTAATTATTTAATTAGTTAATGTATTAAACTGGAAAAAATCTTGTTTATATTTTATTACTCATTTTAACGCAGATAATTTCAATTGATGCATAATAATTATACATACTTATGGAGGATAGTGTGATATTTTGATGCATATGTACAATATGTAATGATCAAATTTGAATAATATATCTGCCATCTCAAATATTTATTATTAATTTTAACATAAGGTCTTTCAGGTTTGTCTATGTTGCCTCAAATTACAGGATTTCATTTTTATGACTGATATATGTACATATATGTATATATGTATATATATACATATACATATGAATATACATGTTCCATTTCTTCATCCATTTATTAGTCAATAAATACCTAGATTGATTCCAAAACTTGGGTACTGTATACAGCTCTGTAGTAAATAAGCATGTAAATGTAGAATCTTCCTTTGCAGACTGAATTGCTTCTGTTTAGACCTGCATAGAGCACCGGGATTTGGGGATGCCATAGAAGTTACATTTTCATTTCTTTGAGGAAATTCAAAACCATTTTATGAAACAACTATTATAATTTACATTTCCACAGCATATAAACTTTCTATTTACCTTAATCCTCACTTTATTTACATAATAATCATTATAACTAGGGTGAGATAATACCTCATCTCATAATTTTCATTAGCATTTTCCTCATTGTTCATGATGTTGAGCACTGTTTTGTATACTTGTTGATTATTTCCATGTCTTCCTTTGATACTTAGATCATTTATCATTTTAAAATATGATTATTTGGTTTTTGTTTTAAAGTTGAATTGTTGAGTTTCTTATATTTTCCTGACATTAATCTTTGTCAGATTAATAGTTTGCAAATGCTTCCTGCTGTGTAGGTTGTCACTTTTCTCTGCTTAATATATTTTCTACTGTGTAGAAAGATTTTAGTTCTATAAATGTATACATTTTTATGAAAAAGGTTTAATTTTGACAAATGACAGACAAACCTATTGCACTGGTATGTTAAAATTCACTTATTTTTCTGTTAGTATTTTGGGAAAAATGTCATTTGATGGAAGAAGTTAGTTTTAACAGCAAGTGTATAACAATACATTGAAATCAAAATCATGGAATAGCATGGGTATACAAAACCATTTCATTCTAGGGAATAATTTTGATATTTTTATATAACTGATAATATCACAAGGATCTGTGCAGGATATAGTAAAAATAAAGGAGAGCAAATGGTTGCAAAATAAATTGTTTATTTAAAAGATCCTAAACATGCATACACCATTGTCAAGTCATTTAGAAAAGAATAAAATGGTTCAAACAAATAGTTTTTGAGAAAAATAACATATTCTGAAACAAGGTGCAGTGATACAAAATAACTAACTGTATTAGCTTTAATTACAAACAATCAAGGTACATTAGAGTGAAATATGGTTCTAATTATTCATATTGTTGACATGTTTTCAGTTTTATGTTATCTATACTCTCTTTATATTTATTTGATTTACTTACTCATAAGCACAAAATCTCTTGCCCTACTTACCAGGCTAAAGAAACTCATCTGTGATTTGTGGGACAAAATGGGGGAGGTTTGTTATTATCTCTTGCTCCATCACTTTCACCTCCCTTGGCACTTGATTCATTAGATACCTGTATGGCCTTGAAAATTACTTTCAAATCTTTCAAAGTTAATTGAGCTCTGACCTAAAGTCCCAAGCATCTGTACTTTTCTCCTTTACTGAAATAAAATATAAAACAGTGAATCAATTTGACTTCTCTATTGTCAATAAGCTCTGAAATTTGCTATACAATTATCACACTGCATATTAGGATAAAATTACCTTGATGGAAAATGTATTTTTATTTTAGTGAAGATAAACTATATTTTATTTAAAAAGATGAACACATAAGACAACTGAGAAAAACACAGAACATGGTTATTATATAAAAAACGTATACTATTTCTTCACAGAATAAATGGATACCTTATTAGATAAAATAATTAAAAAGTAGAAAAGCATCAGGTATCAAAAGTGAAAGTAAAGAGTAAAGCACTGAGTAAATGAAATGTACTTTGAAACTATATACCAAGAAGTTAGAAGTTATAGAAAGATCAGCAATAGTCATAAGAAACAATTTTACTAAGCAATAAATAACTTTAAAAAATCTAAACATAACTATCAATACCAAAACATGAATATCAACAATAGATAATCAGACATCATCTATTACTAACATACAGAGAGAGGATATAACTAATTAGGGCTTGAAAAGTTTAATGAAAATCAAGATATAAGAAAATTCACTGAGATATGTAAAATTATTTTATATTTAAAATAAAATATAATAAAAAGACTGTAAGTATACAACATTTATATGTATAATAAATGAATCTAATCAATAAAGTAATATAATAAATATTTAGTATAATATTATAATATAATGTAATAAAGGGAAATAATCAATTGTTACTATTTCAATGAAAAAATAGTTATAATTTCCCAGTATTAAACAAAATGGAGATAAGTTAATAAAGTCATGTAAGAAAAATGAATATAACAATATCATATACAAAATTTTTTATTATTTACTAATGGTATGCTGATTTTTATAGTAAACTGTTGTTTATAATAGAAACTGTGTTTCATGTAATATAGAAAATTCATATAATGTAGGCTGGCATTGATGTAAATCTTTTATGTATACACCAACTTCTGGAATAAAATGCACTAAAATAAAGACTATTAAAATATGAAATAGCTGCTACAAAGTATTGGAAAGGAATTAGGACTTTTATAATGAATAATTTTAAATATTTCTAAGAGTATGAATGAAATAAAAAAGATGACTTACATGGTTATAAAGGAGAATTTAAACTCATATATATATATATATATATATATCATATTACTCTGAAAAACTTAAAGTCAAAGAGCGATTCTAAAAATTTTGAAAGATTTATTGAGATAGTGTGAGAAGTGAATAAAGTAATCTAACATTTTAAATAAAATACTAATTATTTTTTAAAAAATCAGAAAATCTAGAAGGAGTTATTCTTAAAATACATTGCTTTGAATTTTAAATTATATAACAAACACTTTACTTGTAGTTGACAAATTAAAATAAAAATAAAGTAAAATATATGTAATTCTATAGCCTATTGAAGTGCTACTATTAACTAATTAATAAAGATTAATAAGTTTTAATTTAAATTCAGGAAACTAGATATTTAATGTGTGGACATATCTTAATCATTTGGGGTAAATCATTAAATGATTTAAATATTGCCTATTATGCTAAGATCTGAAAAATATTTTATTAGCAAAGAAGAATGTGTAAGACATTCAAAAATTAAAGAATTCCAGTGACCTTAAAATAAAGGATGTTCATTTTTATATACATTAAAACAAAATAGACTGTAAAACACACAAAAACTTAAGAAGAGTCAAAAGGCAAATTATAAAATATAAAAAATTTAAAGCTCATAAAGAAGAGTAAAACATAATTGCGTTGTTATCTGAAAACCACTTAATGTCAGTATGAAAAATGTTTACAATCTTGAAGTGAAATTAATACAAACTATGTGTGGAAAAAGTAAAATATAAATGTTTCTCAAACATGAAAAATGTCATTGAGAAGTCAAAGGAAAGTTTGTATTCACAAATATGAAAACAGTATTTCATCTTTAAGATTTGCAAATATTAAATGGTTGATAAATCACTTATGGAGTAGGTTTCATGTAACTTCACTCTTCAATATTACTGAGGAAAGAAATTACACACAGATATGGAAAGTTTTGGAAATATTTGTTGAATTTGCAATTATAACTGCGAAATTTTCTTACTAAAACAATCCTGGAGTTGAAACTGTTTCCTGGGTCATGATATTGGATTAAGATGATATTTAAAGACAATTTTCCATAGGTGTTTGTAATTACTGCAGGCCCATGAGCACAGGCAATAGCTGTTTTATGCTCTCTTCTAGAAAATTGTTTATTGCACATTCTTGGAAAATAGAGATGAGCTCTTCTAAAGAAAAGATATTTTGTTAGGAAGTCAGTAATCTCACCTTATTCTTGGCAAGGTTTCTAGTAGGAGACTGAAACACCAGATAATTTTGAACACTATATATATTATCCTTCATCCTGTATATTCCTTTGTATGGTGGAGCTTAATTTATCCACTAGGAGCATCAGGAGGCTAACAACAATGAACAATAATATAATCAAAATATTATTACTATTGTTAACAATAACAAAAATTTGTGAATGTGTTCTCTCTCAAAATAGCTCATTGGACTGAATGCTTACTTCCTGTGATGATAGAAGATACTACAATGGTTGCATAATGAGATAAATTGAGACAGATGATGTAGGCACTGTTACACAGTCATAGCATTAGATGACTATGATCCTTTGGTGTTAGATTACAAGGTGAATTATCTGCTTAGGTTTGAATTTGGATAATCAATCCATGATTATTCAAATGGACAGTATATATAAAGTGGATACATTACAGTAAAAGACAAATTGCCATAAATCTCCCTCAAAATGATCTACCTCCTTTGAACATCTTTTCCCATTGCTCCTGCCACCTTGTCAAGCAGTTTTATAAGCAATTCCTGCCATTGATTGCAATAACTTGGCTCTAAAAATGTCACTAATAGTTTTAAAGAGTTGACTTTTAATGGTCATTCTGATTTTGGGAAAGAGTCAGAAGTCACATGATGCAAGATGGAGTAAATAAAGTGAGTGAGGACATACCATGATGATTCTATGAATCTATATCTCTGTAGAGTGATGACACTCACTAATTTGTGATCATACATCTTAATCACAAAGCAGGACTTCTCAAACTATTTCAGCAAATGACAAGAAAAACAGAATAAATGTGATTGAATAAAAATGGTGAATTTTGATGGATATTAATGGCAACATGTCTATTGCATTAACAATATTTTGCTCAGATATTTATGTATATTTCATCAATGTTTGGATTTATGTATTGATCACATTAATGCAATCCAGTGTAAATTTTGTATGCATGTTTTTAGTGCACAATGATTATTTAAACCACTATTAATTCAATCAATTACTTACCTTTGTCTTTAACAGGAGCATCCTATATACATTACCAGGATCTACAAAATTGTGCATAATAAATTACGAATCAGGAAGTAAAGTGAATTTGAAATAGCAGTATAGTCAATGAATTGTTTGCAATGTAAAATTCTATATAGGCCTAAATGTCCAGAACTGGGTATAAAATAAGTAAATTAAGGTATGTCCAAAATTTAATAATGTTGTTACAAAGAAAGATAGAACTATATTTGCTGGTATTGAAATATATATATATATATATATATATATATATATATATATGAGTTTTGTTTATAAATTGTTTTAAATAGGGCCTTGCCATCTACTGTGGGAAAGTCTTGAACTCCTTGTGTTTCTGTATAAAATCTGTGATTCTTCTGGATCAACTTCAAGAGGGCTGGAATTGCAAGGTAGCCCCAGTCTACCTAGATCACAAAGATACATATTTCTATTTTAAAAAGTAACACAAAACATGTGTAAACTTTGATGCAATGCATGAAAATGAGAAAAGAGATGATCATTTGCTACTTTTAAATATTATATAGTGTTTATTTAAACCAATACAAAGTAGTAAATTAATAAATGAAAACTAGTTTGATATTCCTATATCTGGCAACCTTCCCATTGCTGGAATAAGACATCCAACATCTACTAAGTAAAGGAGGAATGACTTGATTTGTCTCCGTTTCATAAGATTGAGTACATTGCTGTCTGGTTCCAATATAGAATCATCATAGTGGACAAGTAAAGCTGTGCAATTCCTGATGGCTAGGAAGCAATTTCAGAGAAAGAGTGCCAGAGAAAAAAGGACAAGGGGAACCTCCTGGAGACCAGCAGCTCGGCCTGGTCTGTTTGGGACTAGTAGGCCCACCCTTTACCTGCAAGGAACCTCCTGGAGATGGGCAGCTCGGTCTGGTCTGTTTGGGACTGGGAAATTCGCAGAGACCAGCATCTAGGCCTGTGCTGTTTGGGAATGGGAACTTTATGGAGACTGGCAGCTTGGCCTGGGCTGTTTGGGACTGGGAACATTGCATGAACCAGTGGCAGAGGGTCTGAGCTGCCTGGGATTGCTGCTGCTGGGCCCCCCACATCTCCAGGAACATCTAGGAAGCCTGCCACAGGACTGAACTGACTGGGACCACATCTGCTGGATGTGCCCTTCCACCAGGACCATTGGACTACAGTGGACTACCATGCTGGCTTGATGAGAGGTTCAGGAACCCCTCACCCAAACAGAAGACCTCATCAGGCTTCAGTCAGTGTGGCACAGTAGGAGGAATTCAGGAGACTGGATCTCCTCTTCATTGTGCTACCCAGAAATTTGACAAACATCAACCACACAGTAGAACCCTGAAACACACATAGCAGAAAGTTGTGTCTGTTGGAATAGAAAGACCAGAAATTCACCAAAAAGGTGAAAATGACTAAATGAAAAGGCAAAATGGAATCCCAACATCTAGTCCATCTGGAGCAAGTGCAGGTAGTAATGAAATAGAGGACCCCGAAATTCATACACCAGGCATCTCTGAAAAGATAGCAAATGAAGTAAAGAAACAAATCCATGAGGCTGTGGAGGAAATCAAATTAGAAATAATGTCTTATGTAAAGACAAAAGTAACAAACTTAGTAAATGAGCTGCTCAACATAGCTAGAGAAGAAATAGATAAGGAACTACAGGAGCATGGGAAATTGATTGAAACTTTGAATGAACAATGCAGAAGACAAGCAGAATCTATGAAACAAATTGAAAGAGACATGCAAGAAATAAAAAATTGCATTGAAAGCCTGCAAAGCCATTTAAATGAAGCTAAGGATAGAATTTCAGACCTTGAGGACAGGATAGCAGATAGCAATCTTGAAAGGGTAGAACTTATAAAAACAACAAAGCACCATGAAATGACAATCCAACAGCTACAAGATGATGCCAGGAGAAACAATGTTAGAGTAATAGGCATTAGTGAGGAGGCAGGAGGCAATGCAAAGGATATAGCTAAGCTGTTCACAGAAATAATGACAGAAAATTTCTGAAACATGAGGAAAAAATTAGATCTACAAATAAGTGAGGCATATAGAATGCCACACAATCATAACCAACATAAACCTACACCCAGACATATAATTATTAAGATCTCAGACATACAGCATAAAAACAGAATACTAAAAGCTTTCAGAGAAAAGACACAACTCATCTATCAATGAAAGGCTATTAGAATCACAGCAGACTTCTCAGCACAAACCTTCAGGTTAAGATGAGCTTGGAGTGAAGTATTTAAAGCTCTAAAAAAAAATTTTTTTTTTCAAACCGACTGACATACCCAGCAAAACTGTCTTTCAAATTTAATGGAGAAATAAGATACTTCCATGACAAAGAACAACAAAAGAAATTCATATCCACCAAACCAACCTTAGAAAGAGCACTGAAGGATATCCTAGATAGAGATAAAAATGACCACATTCTCCAGAGCAACAACAGAAAGAAATCACCAGGCTGGGCAAGAAAGTAAACAAGAGAGAAAGGCAGGAAACTAACAACAGCAACACAACATGATAAAGTCAAGCCTATACATATCAGTGATATCTATAAATGTAAATTGGCTCAATTCACATATCAAAAGAAACAGGTTGACAGAATGGATCAAGAAACAGGATCCCACAATATGCCATATACAGGAAACACATCTGACTCAAAAAGATACTCATAGATTAAAAGTCAAAGGATGGAAAACAGTATTCCATGCAACAGGAACCCAGAAAAAAGCATGAGTAAATATTCTATTTGCAGACAATGTGAAATTCAAACCTAAAATGATTCAAAGAGACAAATAAGGTCACTACATACTTGTAAGTGGAAAAACTCAAGAAGAAGAACTAACAATTATAAATATATATGCACCAAACACAGGAGCACCCAACTACATAAGACAGATACTAAGGGACATGAAAAACCAAATACACAAGAACACAATTATTACAGGGGACCTTAACAGCTCACTGTCACAAAGAGATAGATCAACTAGGCAAAAAATCAGCAATAAATAATAGAACTGAATCATACCTGTGAATAATTGGACTTAGCAGATGTTTACAGAGTGTTCCACCCAACCACATCAGAATACACCTTCTTCTCAGCTGCCCATGGGACATACTCCAAAAATAGACTATGTATTATCCCATAAAGCATTTTTAAGAAATGCAAAGGTATTAAGATTGTCCCATGCATTCTATCTGACCATAATGCACTGAAATTGGAAATTAATGGCAAAAGAAATTGCAAACCTTGCATGCATACATGGAATTAAACAACAACCTTTTGAACAACCAGTGGGCTAGAGATGAAATTAAGGAAGAAATAAAGCAATACCTACAATTCAGTGAAAATGTGGAAACAACCTATTGCAATATGAGGGATGCAATGAAAGAAGTTTTAAGATGGAAATATATAGCAATAAACTGTCATATTAAGAAAACAGAATGAGCACAAATAAACAATTTAATGCTGCATCTCAAGCTTCTAGAAAAAGAGCAGGTTAAATCTAAAGCTCATAGAAGAGAGGAAATTGTAAAGATTAGAGCAGAAATCAATGAAATTGAAACTAAAAAAACAATACAAAGGATTAACAAATCAAAAAGCTGTTTTTTAAAGAGAATAAACAAAATTGACAAATCTCTAGCTAACATTATAAAGAAAAAGAAAGAAAAAATCCAAATTCATGCAATAAGGACTGAAAAGGGAGAAATTACTGCAGATCCCAAAGAAATTCAAAAGATCATAAACACCTACTTTGAAAATATCTACTCACATAGAGAAGAAAATGCAGAGGAAATAGACAGATTTCTAGAAACATATGAACTACCAAAGTTCAACCAAGAAGATATAGCAATTTTGATTAACCCAATATTAGCTATTGAAATTGAAAATGTAATAAAAAACTTACGAACAAAGAAAAGCCCAGGTCCTGATGGATTCACAGCTGAATTCTATAAGAAATTTAGAGAAGACTTGATGGCAATACTCCTTAAATTCTTCAATGACTCTGAAAAGAATGCAATCCTCCCTAAATCATACCTGGAGGCAAGTATTACTCTCATACCAAAACCAGACAAAGACCCCCCCAAAAAAAGGAGAACTATAGGCCAGTCTCACTAATGAACATAGATGCAAAGATTCTCAATAAAATACTAGCAAATAGAATGCAGCAAATCATCAAGAAGATTATACATCATGACCAAGTGGGGTTCATTCCAGGAAGGCAGGGATGGTTTAACATATGCAAATCAATAAATGTAATACAATACATCAACAAAGTCAAAAACAAAAACCACATGGTCATCTCAATAGATGCAGAAAAAGCTTTGATAAGGTCCAACACATGTTCATGGTAAAAACCCTTCAGAAACTCGGAATACATGGTGTCTACCTCAACCTTATAAAAGCCATCTATGACAAACCAACAGCCAATATTATACTAAATAGACAAAAACTGAAATCTTTCACTTAAAAATCAGGAACAAGACAAGGATGTCCACTATTACCACTCCTATTCAATGTAGTTCTGGAAACACTAGCCAGGGCAATCAGACAAGAGAAGGAAATGAAAGGACTAAAGAAAGGAAAGAAAGAAGTTAAGTTATCACTATTTGCAGATGACATGATACTCTATGTAGAAGACCCAAAAAATTCCAATAAAAGACTACTAAAGGTGATAAAAAAAATTCAGCAGTGTAGCTGGATACAAAGTCAGTGCTCAAAAATCAATAGCATTCAAGTACATAAACAAGAACCAAACTGAAAGAGAAATTATGGAAATATTGCCCTTCACAATAACATCTAAAAAAATGAAGTACTTAGGAATCAACCTAACTAAAAATGTAAAAGACCTATATACTGAAAATTATACTATGCTAAAAAAAGGAGATTGAAAAGGATATTAGAAAATGGCAAGATGTTCCATGCTCTTGGCTAGGAAGAACCAACATTGTGAAAATGGCCATACTCCCCAAACTGTTATACAGATTTAATGCAATCTCAATCAAAGTACCATTGACATACCTCACAGTTCTAGAGAAAACACTCCTAAAATTCATTTGGAACCAGAAGAAACCTAGAATAGCAAAGGCACTTCTGGGCAATAAAGGCAAGGTAGGAGGCATCTCAATTCCTGACTTGAAACTGTACTATAAAGCCACAGTGATAAAATCAACATGGCACTGGCAAAGAAATAGACCTGAGGATCAATGGAAAAGATTAGAAGATACAAACATAGGTACAAAGACACTCCACCACCTGATATTTGACAAAGGGACTAAACATGTTCACTGGAAGAAGGGTAGCTTCTTTAATAAATGGTGTTGGAAAAATTGGCTCTTCACATGCAGAAGACTGAAACTAGATCCATGCCTACCACCATGCATAAAACTAAAGTCTAAATGGATCAAAAACCTAAATATTAAAACAGAAACACTAAATCAACTAGAAGATAAGGTAGGTATAAATATTGGAGACATAGGTGTAGGCAGAGAATTCATGAAAAAAAGGCAAACTTCATGGGAAACACTTCAGAGAATAAACAACTGTGATCTCATATTATTGAAAAGTTTCTGCACTTCAAAAGAAATCACCATCAAAGTGAAAAGAAAACCCACATAATGGGAAAAAATTTTAACCAGAAACCCCTGAAACAAAGGACCTATACCAAGAACATAGAAAAAATTGAAGAACATCAAACCCCCACCCCCAAATTCAAAGACCCTCTCCAAAAATGGGCATCTGAGATGAACACAGAGTTCTCAGATGAAGATATACAAATGGCAAACAAATACATGAGGACATGTTCACCATCACTGCTCATTCAAGAAATGCAAATTAAAACAACATTGAGATATCATCTCACACCAGAAAGAATAGCTGCCATCAAGAAATCAACTGATAACAAATGTTGGTGAGGCTGTGGGGAAAAAGGAACACTGCTTCACTGTTGGTGGGAGTGTAGAGTGGAGCAACCACTATGGAAATCAGTATGGAGAATTCTCAGAAGACTAGGAGTGGAAGCTCCATTCAACCCAGCTATTCCCCTCCTGTATATTTTCCCTGAAAAACTGAAAAGTTCATATCACAGTGATATATGTGTACCCATGTTCATAGCAGCACAATTTGTAATAGCTAAATCTTAGAAACAACCAAGATGCCCATCAACTGCAGAGAGAATGAAAAAGATGTGGTATTTTTATGCAATGGAATATTACTCAGCTATAAAAAAGGATGATCTTGGGGCCTTCATAGGGAAATAGTGACAACTTGAGACTATCCTTATTAGTGAAATAAATAAGAATCATATTTATAAATATCACAGTTTCTCTAGTATAAAAAGTAATAAGAGTTGTAGGAGCAATAAAACCCAAAATGTGTAATTGCTACTGTAAAAAAGAGAAGAAAAGAAGGATGTATAAAATAGATGACCATATTGCTGTTTTCGTTGGAATGTTGAGCAGAACTGTTAACAGGCTCATTGTTTGAATGTGTACTTTGTATGTTTTAACTTTGTAACTTGAACAACTGTTTCCAATGATGACAGTATGTAATTTATCAAGTTGTGATTTCTTCATATTTTTGTTTTTGTTTTTGTTGTGGTTGTTGTTGTTTTCTTTCTTTTTTCTTCTTTCTTTACCCTTCAGAATTCTGTATTGTTGCTACCCTCTTCCTGTTTTGTTTGTTTTTTTTCTTTCTTCTTCTCTTTAAATAATTTTTTTTAAAAATGAAAAAGAAAAAAGGACAAGACACCAGACATAGACTCCAAGATTATATATCACCAAAGAAAGAATGTGCTTTACTAATCTGCTATGTGGCTCCCAAGTGAACCATCACCATCACAATTAACATATTAGAATAAAAATTATTCAGTTACTAAGTTTAACCATCAGAATAATACTAATCTTGTATCTTGTTTACTTCTCACTCTTAGTTATATTAAAAACTATGCATAGTACTATATATGGATAATATTATTCATGAGTGCTTTTTTTGGTGCACAATTTGAGTCACCAATAAAATTGTTTGGCAAAATTTTACCTTCATTTGCAAACTCTATACTGAGTGTCAGTCATGACCATGGTCATATTTCCTACATAAAAACAAACATGGCTATCTTTATCAAAATTGCAAAAAAAAAAAAAAACCTAAGTTCAATTGAGTTTATATATGTATTTTCTTTTGTGGGAAATTGTATCAATTAGGAAGGTAAGGACACATTTTCATTTATCAATATAATCAAACCTTCTATATATTTAATAGTGCCTGTCATAAATTCATGAAAAAATATGTATTTTTATTATGTTAAAATTATGCTGGACTAGTTTGAATACAAGCATACTTTAGATAAAATATATTATTCACAAAGATAATGCTGAACCAACACAAAAACCTAACCCATCTTAGTGTAAATGATACAATGGAGATACGTGAAACTTGTTTATCATCTAAGTGATCAGATATAATAACACCAGTTCACAAAATCAAAGATACTTTGTAAATGGGACAAAAGAAGATTTTGGTAGCACTTGTTAATGAGTAAAATATATCTCAAAATCCTTTAGAAATAGACAAAAGAGTAAATGACTTGAATAGACTTTGAAGACAAAGCTGATATATTTATAAGGAGACTTGTGATGAGTGCAGTTTCCATACGTGGATGTCTCACTGTATAACTGAATTTGTTGGATGGACAAGGAACTAAAGAGGAAGACAATAGATAAAAGAAGAAATGCTGAGAGAACATCTGATGGTTAAACTGTGAGCAAAATAATGATACATGACTTGTTTCTATGAGAAGAGTCAAAATGACTTTGTTACACAAACTAAAAGCAACTAAAATCACAAACAAAAGCAAACTGAAAAACAAAACATTACTCAGGTTTTGAATCTTGAAAATTAAGTTAGAAAAAGTACAAAGAAGGACTGGCAATAGGGGTTGTTTCAAGTTATTTTTGGGAAGTGATTTTTTCCTCCGAACCTCAGCACATCCACACAACTGTGTGCTACACAGAACCCTTTCTTTGTACAAGGTGAAAGAAAAGGTCTATTTTTAAAAATTTTTCTAGATACTTCCAGACTGTTACTAACACTAATGCATGAAAGATTTCAGCATTGTATTTTAAGAAGGCAAAAGGTTGAATTTCTCTAGTGTTTTGTTTTTTTATTTAGAAAACAAGAATCAATCAATGAGATTATATCAAATAAATGTTTCTTCACAGCAAAGACAACAGCTAATAGAAGGAAAAGACAAACTCTTTAACGGGGAAAAATTGCTTCTACTCCTTAGAGGATAAATATCTGGAATATACATAAAACTCAAACAAAACAAAGCACTAGATCACACAGAAACAAAATTCCTAAACTAAAAAAAATAAGCTTTTGAAATGAATAGATGCTTCTCAAAAGAAGAAGTATATATGGAAATATGTACATGAAAAAACATACTCTCTTTGGCCATTAGAGAAATGCAAATCAAAACACAGAGACGCTTTCCTCCTCTAGTTAGCGTGGCTATCATCATGGAGTGAAAAACACCAGACATTAGTAAGGTTGTGGGAATAAAAGGAAAGAACCCTTCTACAGTGTTAGGAGGGATAAAACTGTACAAAGAACTCTGAGACCCAAAATAGAAATAATGTAAAGAGACAAAATAAATGCTAGGTAATGAAGGTGGATTTTGCGGAGATGGGAAAGGTAATAGGAGGGGGGAGGAGCTGGGAGGTTGGAGAAATTGCAGTGATAAACCATGTACATATTGTGTGTCAAAATCACATATTAATTAAAAGAAATGAACCACAGTGGCTTGCCAAATCATATGCACTTTACAAAATTTTGAGTTTTTATAATACCTTTATACATACATGGTATTAGATGTTTGATAGCTCTAAAATCTCAGAGTTTAAGTAATATTAAATTTATATATGTATTTATATTAACCAATTAAAACAGAGCTTTTAAAAGAGATATGATAAGCTACTTTGATAACTCAACTTGACAACAAGAAAATATATATAAAATAAATTTTATACATATACATTTATACAAATATTCTAACACAAGGAAATGAACACAGCATATAGAACTTATAGCTCTAATTAAAAATTAGTTAGGTCAGGCATAAACTCAAATGCAAAAATGATAGCATGGTGTAATAGAGTTTTTTCTTGTCTCTTCCTCAGTTTTGTATTTTTCATTGGAATTATTTTTTGTCAATTAGACTAAGTTGTGGTTATCCATCAATATTTGCAGACAAGACTTTTAATATGTTCTTTGGTCAGGTGTATGATCTAATGGAGGATTTCAATAGTGTCCCAGTCATTGGAACAGTTCCAAAGTTTATTAGAGTACATAAAATGTGCAATCTATGTAAAATGAATATTTTCAGTATATCCATTTGGAAGCTCCAAGAGACCCTCAAGATTTTTCAGTGGTTGTTAGGATTTTGTTCCTGTTACTAGGAATTTGTTTCAGTTGCTAAGGATTTGATGAGCTGGAGTGGGAAAGGCAGTCTACTGATTGAATAAATGGCTCTAGGAAGTAGGAACATTGTAGAGAAATCATAGCAAAGATTAAAGGAAGATAAAGGAAAAGTCAAAGTGGGGTAAAGAAAAACAAAAAACAAACAACAAAAATATAAAACATGTACAGAGAATAGAGGTGATGTGAATGGAGGGATATTTGATTAACCAGCTTGGAAAATACTCAAATTTCCCAAAAAGACTATTCAAGTCTCAAAATATCCTGCATAATTTACAAAACAATTGTTAGTTAGCATAAAGGGTGAGCATACAGTTATGTCAGTAAGGAAGGAGAAAGTTACTTCTGAGACAAATTGAAAGACCTATCTGGAAGAGATGGATTAAGAAGAAAAATGAAGGAATGCGGCAAAAGTTTTACTTGAAAGTGTATTGCAAAGTCCTTGCTTGGGCCCCAAAGGAGTCTTTCACACAATAATCTGACAAAAACTAAGGACCTCCTCTGAGCAGTAAACATGAAGTCATGTAAAATAAGACAGCCTCCTACGAGAGTAAAAATTTCCTCCCATAGTAAAAGGATGTGGCAGGGAAAAGTTGAGGGAAAGAGAGAGAGCAGAACTAAGAGTGAACACAACAACAAACACCATGGGGAAAAAATGAATCAAGTGTAAACTAGTCTCCTAGGGCATATTTTAGGATCTATTCCTGTCACCCAGGCTGAATTTTCTAAATTTCCATCAACTCCCAAAACTACCATCAAATTATAAGTGTGTAATGAATTAATCCACTGATAAAATTAGATTTCTCATCGTCAAAACACTTTGTACAAGCTCATCAGTTGGTAAAGAATTTTAGCAGATGGTTGTTTGTAGACATTTTAAATCTAATGCGTAACACCATGAGTACGTGTTTCCAGAGTGTGCTTAGTTAATGCTATGACTTGGTTCATGGAAAATGATGTGATGAACAGGGATCAACATTGAAATTTGAATGCAGTACATCGGGGAAAATAGCATATTTGACACACAAAGGCAGGAAAAAGACATTAAAAATATTAATTAAACAGTTTGGAATATCAAATATCATATATTTTTAGTGGATAGCAATATCTCAAAAGTATGCATTTTGCTTCATGACTGAAATGAAGAAGAAATAAAATGTATTGACTTAAAGCTGTTAATTGTGCAGATTAAAAAGAAACCCTATGAGTTACAGTGTTAAAGAATGAATAAATCTGATGTTCCATTTTTCCAGATATCATGTCGGATAATTTCACAAAGTACCCTTCATGCAACTTTCATGATTATCAATTTAATCACTTATACATTACTCCAAAACTTTGTTAATTTTAATTTAGATGAGAGGGAGAAAGTGGCAGTCACTAATTTATTTCTGGTTTCACCGGCACATCCTGGATACGAAGGAATTAGATAACTTACTCGGAGCCTGTTTCTGGCTGACTGCCTCTGCTCTTGATTGCCACGCTCTCAGGAACTTGATAGCAAGATCCTTTCTTTATAGATTCAGCCATGCTCATTATCTTCTTTTAGGAGATCCTCTCAGAAGACATGACCATAACATTTTTCAAACTCTCTAGAGTCATTAGCACACTATCTCTCTTTCACCTCTCTCTTATCATTTCCCGGGCTTCAGAAATTCAATTCACTTTTCTGTAAGATGTTAAAACTCTGAGAATGCAGTTAGTTCTCAGTACTCCCTAGCTCTGAATGTTTTTGTGGCATAACAAAATGTACCCATTACTTTCTAAATTTCTTCACACAATAAAGGAATTCAGCATAATATTCATGATTCATACAGTAGGAATAAAAGATCTCTTATGTAACTCTTTTGGGGAAACATTTATGCAGTGACTAATCAGATGCGTAATGCTATTGAAAACATACAACGTTCTATGAATTACACCTTTATTGTTCATGTAAGTGAAAACCTAAAATTTTAGGTACTTAGTTTTCACATAGAATGAGTTAGTTATGTAATGAATGGGATGATTAAGTTGCCTTGATTGTGACTGAAGATTTTTGGAAATAGAAACAACTTGACAATTTAAGAGATTTGTTTAACATGGATAGAAAATAAAAACAACAAATACAGTTCCTCCTCCAATCATTCTGAATGCTACCTATTCTCTTTCCAAATATAATTTTCATAAACAATATTGCAAGGCAATGAAATCTGCAAATAATTATTAGCAGTTTTTCTTTTCTTTTATAGAAATAGTTATACCTGTATAAAATTCTTATAGAAAAATAATCTAATCTATTTCAATATTGTTATTTCTCTATGATTATCATCAGACTTTAATAATATATTATTAATGTAAAACAAATATTACTACAAAGTATGAGAGCAAAATTTTACAAGAGTAAAATTTTACTGGAAAGTTTATGTAGTTCTCTGATCAATAGCAATTTATAATAAATAGTATATTGTTCAATCAATTATGAAAAATAACAAAAACAAGTTAAATAGGACACTAATTACTTATATGATAATAGTTATAATAGATTAATTATTCTTATTAGGACATATGTAGTCTTACATTATTTAAACTGAAATATTTAAATATTCTAGATGTGTTCCTATTAAAAGGTGACCTTGTCAAATGTTATGATTTGTGGAATCTTGAATAAGTTGACCATTCACTACACTAAGTTGAAATTTAGGAAAATCAGAGAAGTGTATGAACTACCTCCTGTCTAGCAATAGTAGAAATAGAAATATTCTCACTCTAAACTATTAAAAATGTATGGATGATATGAACTTATATCACTGTGGTCTTTACAGAGGGAGAATCTAACACATAAATAACTTAGCAAACAGTCAGCTAAGAAAATAAATATTCTGACATTGATTACCTTTGTCTCCTGACCTTTTACAGAACAAGACTGATTGAATCCAAAAGGAAGTAATAGGACAAAAGAGTTCATTGATATATCTCATGCTGATTAGCCTATTTGGTAATGAAAAGAGAAATTATTATGGATTATTCTGTAAATATATTATAATTATTCTGATATATTTTAGAAAGCACCTAAAATTTCCCCTCAGCTTGATTAATTATAGATATTCTTCATGACTGAAATCTCCAGATCTTCTTTTTCTTAGAGCATTTGTTTTATAAAATCTGAAATTATAAATTCATTCTCTGCATCTTTAAGATACAAACAGTTTCAAAATCTTTTTGTCAACTTTAGAACACATGAATGTCTTTCTTAAGCACCTGGAAGTTATTAGTTTAAAATTGTGCCATAGATACATATACATATACATATACATATACATATACATATACATATACATGATTGAGGTATGTGATATATATGAATCTTAAATTGTATATAAAATTGCAAATATAATACATTATGATAATATGTTAAGTTATTATATATACATATATTACATGTATGCTGGCAAACAGACATTACAGAGGAAAAACAGTTTGTATTGTGCAGAAGTTACCAAAGCCACAAGAGACAAGAGAAGTCTTTTTCTGTCCTTTGTATCCAGGCTATTGAGGTTAAAGTTGTATATGAATCAATGCAGTGATTCAGTAATCACCCATCTTTAATGCTAATATTCTTAATCCTGGTATTGCAGCATCAGTCAGTCATAAACTCTAGATTCAGTCAGCTTTAAAAAAGCCCACCTATGACTATATGAGGCTTTGAGGGGACACCTAGTCATAAGCCATAACATTGATAAAAGTTTAAATAGTCTTTCCTTTTTGAATAACACATTAGAATGTGAGCTTCTACCCATCCTCAAAATATGGACAAAGTTTGATGCATTATCCTTATGTGTAAAATTATCCACTTCCTTTGTGTCAAATATATTTATACATGAGTTTGAGGCCTGAGATATGGTTTTGACATCTCACAGACTTAAGCTTTAGAAGTTGAAGGTCTTTTATGCTTGTTTTGCACTATTACTTTGCTATGCCCCAGTCTTTACTATCTCAGGATGGATCAAAATATAACATGTGCGATTAGAACTAATATAAATGAAATCAGATTTTTTTTAAAAAAGCATCTAATTATGCACACTTATTGTAGGGTTATCTGAAAGATCTGGCAACAGCATAACTATTAATCAATTAAAAATGGATAGTTTTTATATAAAGACAATGGAGTATTTTTCAGCCATGAAAAGGAAAGAACCCATGTTACTTGCAGGGAAAAATAAAGGATGCACTTGTAGGACATCTTGTTAGATAAATAAGCCAGTTTCAGGAAGATAAATACTACATGTTTTGTCTTGACAAGAAATAAAGAAACAACAGAAACACAAAGACCTAGATGTAATATGGAAGAGAGGAAGAAAGAGAAGAAAGGGAAAGTGGACCAGCGGTCAGGGAAATAGGATACAGAGGTAAATACAGGAGAGACAAAAAGAAAGATAATATAGCTACGATCAAATCATAAGTGACATATATAAAATTGACACAGTGAAACACTTTAATTCATGTATTTAATATACTAACTATATTGCACTAATAATTAAAATTTCACAAAAGATTTTCCTTCCCATATCTTAAGCTTTACTATTCTACAATATTTTTGTCATCCCATATGTGATAATGTAAGTATATAGATGACTTTTCATGGAAAGAAAGCTGATTCTTCCACTTATACTTTATTTGATTAATTTTTTACATATGATTTGTCTATTTACATAACAGTCAACAAGAAAAGTACTTAGGCACACTCTTAAAAACAAATTTCTTAATTAGCAATATCATTCATTACTTAGTTTATTTGAATAAACAACATGTTATACTGTTTTCTAAACCTTTATATCAGTTGCTGTTTTAGTCTGTATTTGCATAATTTCATATTACATAATTCAATATCTCCACAAAATACACAAATTTGTGTTTCATATTTTATAGCTTCATTCAAAATTGTTTTAAATTTATTTCTATATTTATACTTACTTTTAGATCTTCTTTATATTGAGATTTTAAATTCAATTTCATATTCATGTTGCAACACTAGCAATCAGTGCCCTAAGTACTTTTATTGAAGACTCACATTACTAAAATATTTGTTGGAGCTTTGAAACGAACAATAAAAACTAAACAGCACTGAGAACATCAATTTTCTAAAGTCTTCAGGTTAATTCTTACCCTAAGGCAACACTGCTGTCTGCCTTTTACAGTTTCTCCTAGCAACGCTGAACAATTGTCACATTTTCTGAACTATTCTCACTTGGTTTCAAATATCATCATTTATCATTTTTGAGTGGAAAAACAGGTGTCAGGTTTTTTTCTCACTTTAATCATATATTTTATAAATTCTTACCATATCAAATGGTTTTTCACTGTGTGTATGATCCTACCATGGCATTGTCCAAGAATTAAAATGGGAGCACATTTTAGGTGTGTATGAATGACATACAAGAGTACTCGGTGACTCGGAAGGAGAGGAAAAAACCGAGCTCCACTTTAAAGCATGTCAGGAAGAGATCATGAAATTGAAAAGCTCATGCTGTTATACCTACCTGTACTTCCTGTAATCCTGACTGTCATGTGTCAGTTGATATAGCTACATAAAAATTATTATCCACTTGAAGTTTCAATTTTCTAATCTATGTAAACGTAATATTGATACTACCTACTTTTGGAAGATAAGTACACTTACATATATACTGATACTGGTACCTCAAAATTTTATATATTATATTTTCATGCACGCATTTTATAACCTCAATTGTTATACATAATATATTAATAAAAACATTTTATATTTTTTACTATATTGATTACATCAACATTGATAACCAATTTAAAACAAAATTGACATAGTAACAAGCATCCCATTTAAACTATAATCCTAATTGTATTGAATGCTTATACTGAAATTTGTTTGCTTTACAGTTTTCCCTTAATATCATTAAATTATCAAATATTCTCATAAAGTTAGTCATACCGAGCAAACTATGTTCATACAAACACTTTTCACCATTTCATTTTAATTCCTACTTGAGTGACCCAAAGAAAAATATTTTATTTTTTTAAAACTATAACAACAGAAACCCCACAAAATTAGTTTCCTATTATATATAAATTATCTTTGTATGTACTTTATTTTCCTTTTGAAATCATGAAATGTAGCAAATGTAGTTTTGAAAATGGTTGTAAAAATGATGATAAATTTTAACTGATTTTAAAATAGCAAAAAAGTAATTCAATTTGAAAGACTAAATTAACATTAATGTCAATAAATTTAATTTAATTACAGATAAGTTAGTTTTAGTCATTTTCTTATTACAGGGATAAAATATTAAACACTACAATTTGAGGAAGAAAAGTTTATTTTGGCTTAACCTTTTAGTCCATAGTCAATTCTTTATAAAACAAAAGTATTATGAGTGAAAGGCCTGCGTAGGGGACTTCACATAGCCTGTCAGATAAGGAGACTGAGATGAGAGGAATAGGAAAGCAGTCTCACCCTTCCTGCTCTGATTCACAGTAACTCATCCACCACCAAACAGAAAACCAGGTATGCTGATGTAGGAAATGTATTCAGCCATGACACCAGAAATGCGGTACAGCAGAGTTTATGCTACCACATCAAATTCCCCCTGCGTTTTTTAATCTTGTGAATTCTTTCCTCAATATTACAATCATTACAAAATGAGCATTTTTAAAAATCTATAGTGAATTTTGTTTCAAGGATTATCACCGCTGGTAAAATCTTGTAGGCAATATTAAGTTGTTGAAAATATATATATTATTCTTTGATGAACCAAAGCAAATGTGTTCTAGTTTAGTAGAAAAAAACCATAGAATGCACCACAATTATTTTCCATTATAAGAAGTAGTTTCAAGAGATAATTTCATTAATTAAATAACTTTATATAACTGAACAATGTCTTGGTATCTGCCATTAATTTAAGTGGAAAATAAGCAGCTATACAGAGTCCACATTGTTCTGGGGGTGCAAGAGCCATCTGAGGATTGTTGCTGGAAAGACAAAAAACTGCGGGGGAAGATTGCACCTGTTAATGTTTCTGGAGAAGCTCGCGGCTCATTTTCCTTATATGATCTCTGCTGTTCTTCTTTTTAGAGGAGCTTGGATCCTTGTGGCTGCTGGGGATGGGTGTTGTTTTCTAGGGAGTTCTAGCCTGCACCTTCAGTGATGCCTGCGAATCCCAGTTCAGTTCCCTCAGCCTTCTGCTACAGAGCGTTCACCCTGCTGGTGCAGACTTTGTAACTTCTGTCACTGGCCTTTGCGGCTTCCTAGTGCAGACCCTTGAGGTGCAGATCCTTGGTACTGACTTATATTGACCATTGCATGGGATCCAGGACCTTGACTAGTTTCTTTGGGTCTCTCGAGCATAGACAGATCACTTGCACATCTCTGTATTTGACATTTTAGGTAAGTACTGTAAAATAACCCAATAAATTATGAGTCCTGTATTAAAACCACTCCCCTGGAAAATATAACAGTATCTAAATATTTATCTTTTAAAAAAGTTTTGCTCACACATGCAACGTAGTTTTCATTGAAAGAGCATCCAAATTTGGATAAGTGTTATGCATTCATCCTTTGCTGTAAAATAAATTCATTCTTAATGACTTGTATCATTTAAAAGTATATCAGTATTTCTTCTCCATTCTCACATTCTTCACTTTGTCCTCTCAATTTCTGTCCAATTTATGCACAGGCATTTTGTTATTTAACCTCTGTGCAATTATTTTCCCAGAGTTCCAGTGTAATTTCTCTGCCAAGGTCAACAGTGTCCTCCACTTTGCCTAATGCAATGATCAATTTAAAAAAAAATTTAAATTAGTCTCTTATATTTGTCCTTTGTCATTGATACTTTGAGAATATTTGATTTTAAAGATACAATGCCACTATTTCTCTTCTTTTTCTGTACATTCACTAATGGGATGATTCGTGACTTAAGTTATAGTTGTGTCTCAGATCATCTTCTTGGCCGTCCATCTTTGCGTGCTCCTATGTTTACTGCATTTTCTCCTCAGAGTATAAGAACAATAAATCTCTGCCTACCCCAAGGATCTTCCCGAGTAATCATCAGTGTATAATTCCTGGTTATCAAGAATAACAAGAGCCAAATAGAAATTCTGCATTTATTGCCTAGGTCTTTCTTTCACTTAATCTTAGTCTGAATCATAATTTTAGTATCTTCCGGTGAAAAGCTAAGAGTCATCATTCGGTGCTCTTTTTCTTGTGCTTCCTATTTATTCCATCACAGAAGGATGTAGTTTGTTTCTTACAACAAGATTTAATTCTACTATTATAAACCAGGCAAGTATTATTTTGATGAAAATATGAAAAATTCTGTGTTCTTCAATCCATTCATTTCATTTTCAGGGCCTGAGACCATACCACTCCACTTTTTTAATATTGAATTTTCATTTATTGTATTTTCTCTTTGTGCTTAATCTCTCTTAAACAGTACTTGCAAACTAAAGCTAATTTTGTTTGAGGAAGATTTCCTTTCTTTTTGAATTGAAATGGATCTTGCTGTGTCATTCAGGTTGGTCTTGTATTCACAAACTTCTTGCCTTAGCTTCCCAATATTGGGATTAAAGTTGAGCACACCAGGCCTGGTAGTAAATCTAATATCTTCCATACCTTATTTGTTGTCCTCTAGCTATTACACATTCGGGTACTGGCATCACTTCATCGAATTGCCTCAATCACACATATGATTTTGGTTTATTTTGTCTTTATATAATTTTGCAAATTATTATATCTTTAATTGCTTTGTAAATATTTAACTTTAAGCTTTATTATCTTCATGCTGATCATCTTTTCTACCTGTGTTACTACAGTGATATATATTTAAACTTCCTTTATTAGTGGCATTAAATTTTCCAGTATATACATATGATAGCAATAATCTTCCTAAATCACTGCATTCACAAATTCTTTATAATCCATCAGTGAAGACTCAAATCCTTATCAAAATTTACATAGACCTCTGGGAACACTTTTGTTAGGTGCTGGCTTCATGTGGTCATTTTAACTCTTTTTCATGTGGTTGTAATTATGTTAACAATTAATGACTGCTGGAAAGTTCCACAAATTTTTGTTTATTTGCTTTTGTCCCAGCTTTTGGAGTGACTCTATCTCAGACCACAACTTACTCATTAACTTGTTCTTCAGATTTAATAGTTTCATTGGTGCCAAGTATTCCATAAACCTAAACACGGGCTTAATTAAACCCTAAGTTTTACTTTTTAAAAACATTACTATTTCATGTTTTTCTCCATCAACAAGGGTTAAACAATGCATTTGTCTTGCTCCAGTGAGTAATTTAGTCCTTGAAGGTGTTGAAAAAACAAATTTATTAATTACTTTCCAAGCAGTAACCATAGACCCTAACATAGACAAGCCAGTCCAATGAATACTATTATAGTAAATGAATATTATTATAGTCAATGAATATTTTCAGATACTTAGGTTTAGCACACCTCATTTGCTCACATTTAAGTCCATACAACGTTAATATGATAAATGCATTCCAGAAACGCATCTTACAATTGGTGAAACGAAACTGCACATTCACATTTACAAGATTCCAACATGTTAGGGTCTACTTAGCACCATATTGCCTATCTGTCCTCTAAATCTTTCATGGCATCTTTGTAATACTGAAAGTGAACTAATTTTAGTTTTCTTAGTTGTTCTGTGGTCACAGTGAGTTATGTTTGTAAATGGAGTTCTTTGGAACATAATATTTATCTGTTTTGTATGCTATGATGTTTTTCATTTTATTTAATATACAATGAATGTGTCCTAATTTTTTATAAAACCTCCTGTTAAATGTCTGATTGGATGCATTTTCTAAATGTCTCATATGCCCATCTCCAAAAGGCACTTGGTAAACCATTTTGCTATGGATTTTCATATACCATCAATAGACTGACCTTGTGAAGCAAGTCCTCCTGCATTTGTACTCCATAATTTCTGCCATTTTCTGGAAACAAATAAGCACTCAAAATTTCTTAGCTGACTACTATATGCTGTGTACTAGGATTAATGAATGCACACATCTTGTCATGTCTCTATATAATGTTTATTTAAAGTTTACAAAGTATGGTCAACCTAAGTGCCCATCAACTGAGGAATGGATAAAAAAGTTGTGGTATTTCTATACAATGGAGTACTACTCAGCTATAAAGAATGATCACATTGAGATATTTATAAATAAATGAACATGACTTGAGACCATACTCATAAGCGAAATAAACCAAACTCACATGTGTAAATACTGTATAGTCTCCCTAGTATGAGAGTTGGTAAAAGTATATAAGATTTTATGGTAACCATGAGTCCCCATCTCATAGCTTTGAAGCCTTTCAATGTTTTCACTCATCAGTTGGAATGGTTTTATTCTGTTTTGTTTGACTTTATTACACGTGATGCTATGAACAGCTGTTTTGAAGAGAACAAAACATTATGACAGCTATTGCTGATTTAATACCATCCTTCTTAGAAGTCCTACCAAGCTTCTATTCTTCTATTTCCATTGGTTCTATCTATCACATTGTGTCTTATTGGGATTTGAATATGTGTGAAAGATTAAAAATTTTTTTTATTGAAAATGAGATATTATAGTACCCATTGATCATTCTCTGTTATTCAGTTCAGAATGCCCTGTAATTCTTTCACTCTTTGAATGGTTTTATACTTTTTTTGCTATGTTTGATATTATTGTATTTGAAGCTATGCTCAACTATAGCAGAGAAAGAAATATTGTGATAGCTATTGTTAATGTCCGGTTGTATTAATGTTAAGTATTGTTTTGCCTATGTTGTCCAGTTCCAATCTGCTCTGTCCTGACCTCTTTTGTCTTATTCTCTTTAAAATAAAATGGAAAAAAATATGGTCAAATCTCATATGTTCTTGGTAAGTTCACCCCAATGACACTTCCTACATTAGGTATATTTGTATCCATTTTTTCTGCCCCAATTTTAAGGGGTATTTGAAATTTTTAATATGTGGTACAAGCACCATTATTTATTTGAATTGCTGTACATATTGTATAATAGTTTTATTTCAAAATTCTCTGAGACTGGAGATTGGCTCTATTAACTTCATAACCACAACATCTACCAGTTTCTTTTCATATGGTTTACTTAACTGTATTTGTTGCTTAATTGAAACTGTTTTTTTTTCTTTTTCTTAAATGATACAACACAAAGAGATGTGGCAAAACACCCTGTCTCCCCATAATAAGAAATTTTAGACATGTGATTAAGTAAATCAGAATAAAAACTTTTTTGAATAAAAACAAAGTATCTTTGATCCTGTGTGTAATTATAATGCGATATCATATGAATTACAATCTAATACAACAAAGAAACTAACCATGGATTATTCAATTCTAACTTTCAATACTAACACAGACTGTGAGAGTTAGTCTTCGTGATTTTAAATACTTGGATGTTTCTTGCTATAAAGTGAATACTAATACAGATTTCGGACAGGCATTTTTCTACTAGTTCTAATACTACATATACAAGTTATGAACATTTATTAAATTATGAATATAAACACATACAGCTTACAATGCTTAGTGATAAGGAAGCATTACGAATCTTTGCAGGAACGTAGTCAATAATTTTGCACATTTTCCTGGTTGTTAAATTTTCTTCCCTGTAGTTTATCACTAGGTGTTCACATACACAATGAAATAAAAAGAAGCCATTCTTTGGCTCCGGAAAATTTCTCTCATATTTCTCTTAAAGAGCACCCTATTTATAGGTGTTAGTACCAGCAGTAAAATGAGGTGCCCTTTTACCTGAAAGGTTTTTAGTCCAAGTGGAAGACTAAAAGAAAATTTAGCCTTAGAGAATAATTTCAGAGTAAACTTTTCTACAGCTACTCCCTAGAGGTTAAGTTTAGAAATAAACTAAACACGAACATCTCTGCAGAAAATTGTGTATGTTGGCACAATTCTCCACTGAAAGGTATAACTATATTTGTTTTTCTTCTATTTTTATAAGAAGACAGTTTTAATTGACTGTGCTTTAATTGGAATATTTTAGAGATTGAAAAGAAAGTTCAGCCACTACTGGATATAATTGCTCCCAAATCTAGGGTACTTTAAAAAAATGTTACTTTCAGGGCAAATTTTCTGTATATAATTCATTGCAGGCATGGTTACATTGTCGCTTCAGCTAAAGTAATGATAAATCAGTAATCATATTACCAATATTCCATAGCAGAAAAACACCATAAACAAGTATTTAATATTAAGATACCGAACCTTTTTTACGAGCCTGATGTCTTCCATTTTCTGTAGTTTTAAAGAAATTATGAAGTAAAAAGTACAATGTACAGTATTTTTTATGTTTTAATGATGTAAGAAATGAGTTTGGTAAGTCTAAGATAATGTAAGCAGGTACAGTATTGTTAAAGATAGTGGCAAAGCCAATCCAAAAGTAAAAGTATTGTGTTTTATGAGAAGCAATTTTTTTTCAAAATAAATGAGGTAGTCAGTAGACTTCCTTGGATATATTTTTGATACTTATCAAGTACATACTTTGTTAATGATAGATTTTCAAACATAACTAAAAGAAAATGGGAATTAATTGAGGTATGCCTTCCAGTCTTTAACTACGTATCTCTCTTACAAAAGAACACCTTTAGTGTACTTCTCACTGATGCTGCACTTAAAAAGTATGATATGTGCAAATACTACCAAGGGACTTGAAAATTTTATAGATTATCTAAACAGTACAGAATTAACCCCTTGCATCACTCATTATGTTCAAATGCTTTTGATTATGCTTTTCTTTTTTAAAAGAAAATTTAATGCTCATAACTAATATTTTATAATAATAATTTAATAAGTAATATAATGAACATACATTAAAAACATATTCTTGTATTTTGGGACCAATGTATACAGCCATATAACCTATATTTTAGTCAAGATTACAAAATTTCTATGTTCTGAGCAAATTGCATTGTGTGACTTTGGATCAAAGTCTTGGAAGAGGCATTCAAGGTGATTTTGGAAACTGTGTTAGTTTTTTTCTATGTAAACTTAAAGGAAATTGAATGATAAAACTGTGCTTCTGTATCAAATTTTTAACTGAAATAACAGCTAAGGAATTCATTTTTTCTATTAAATTTTTCAGTGAATTGTTATTACAAACATTATTTCATTGTATGGTTTTAAAATAACTCACATAAAGGAAGATGAACATTTTCATTGATGTTAGTTTCTGACTTATAAATCACTCTATATTTTTATGTAGGTGCTTTATTAACATACATTTTGATTTCTCTTGAGTAAAGTTATGAAATTCCATGTTTCAGGGTAGGACTGATAGGAAAAACAGCTAAACTACTGGGAATTTTTTTATTTCCACTTATAAAGTCTAATAACTGCAGATGCACCATATCCTTTGGCATATTAAGTGATGATCATCACTTTGATTTTTAGCTATTGAATACTTACTTGCTAAATTAAATAGGAACTTTGATATAAGGAAAATGCAAGGTCTGGAAAATTAGAATATAAATTACCCAATTGAATAATGGATACAGGATGTAAAATAAATAGTAACATAAATCATATTTATTCAATAGACATGGAATTAATATATAACTATTACTATTACTATTACTAAACTAAACTAAACTATTACTAAAGTACAATATCATATTTACAATGCATCAACTTAAATGAGACTAACATTAAATATGCAAAAGTTTGCCAGTTGACTAAAAGGTAATTTACATGCTGTTTAAAACTTGAATAAAGATTTTTTTATCTATTTATTGCAAAAATTTGTATCTATTTACTAAAATGCCATATCTGTTATCTAGAATTTAAATTTCTATGGATTAAAAGGAAGCAGTATGCCATAGTAAAGTTGCATTACCCTAAATTACAGATAACGGGAAGAATGAATCAGTAGGATTCCTAGTTTGAAGGTAGCTTGGCAAACTTTCAAAACCCTGTCTCAAAAAATAAAATAAAGAAAGCAAAAGAAGAAATAGGACTATGGATATAATTTCATATTCTCTATGTTGAACCCTCAATACATAAAAAAGGAAGAAATATGTAATAAATCCAAAGAATTTAAAGATTATTTGTTGGAATATACACAACATTGATATATTTTATACACATATCTAATAGTAAATTAAAGCACAAATTAGAGTAACAATAGACTGTGTTTAGAAGAATTTTTATAAATAACGTGTTTAAAGTCTTAAAACTACATTTCTATTAATTGTCATATGTACAAAATATATACAAACAAAGAAATACCTGTAAGAAACACTTGAAACTTACTAGGACAATAAGTTGTGATGAATTATTTTTAATCTATTTTCTTCCTTTTTCCAAAATATTTGCACCAACTAATGAATCACTTAATTATTTAAATGCTTTTTAAATAATAAATTTTGTATTGCTCTTCATTATCTGTATTTTATTTGCATAGTTTCTAATTAATGAAATTACATACATTTTTCAATCCTATTCTTCAAATTTCTACTTTTGTTTTTAGTACTAGTTTCATGATTTGAAAAAGCGTTGGAAGATTTTACACATAAAATTGTTTCACTTATACTCACTTTGCCAAATCTTTGTCCCCCACCAACATTCACACCAATTCTCAGAAAATGGCATAAAATACTACTCTAATCATAAACATAGTCTAAAATAGTCTACAAGTAACTTTTATGATACCTTAAATAGAAGTAGTAAAATTGTCTCTTGTCAGGACAAATTGTTCCTGAAGATAACATTATTTTCCAGGCATATTATTTCAAATTTTATTCATTTCCATTATTGAAATGTTTCACATAAAATAGATTTCCAACCTGACCAATCTGTTAGAATCTGTTACAATACTGAGTATGTAAAGCTTGAAAATAAATAAAAAATACAATGTTTATGAGCACTCTACTTTGATCAGCATGCTTTACTTTTTGATTATTTTTCTAACTATATTTCATTTTACACTAGAGATGTATTATTTCTTTCTATGCCACTTATGGAACTTGGAAGAAACTGACACTTTATTCACATCCATGACTGGATTCTAATTAGCTTCAATGAAACCTGAGAAATACATCTATTCTGTAGTTAACTGATTATGAAAACTGAGCCTCAACATATCCATAAATAAAATTTATCTGGGACTAATGTATGAATGTGACCAAAATTTATATACTGACATCCTAGTTCCCAAAGTGATAGCATTAAAATAATTGGAAATTTGGCAAGGAGGATGGAACCTTTATGAGAGCACTTTGTACTCCCATATAGAGACTCCTCCAGAACTACTTTGTACTGCTGCTTTGTGGGGATTCAACAAGAAGACATTTTCCATCACAGAAAGGATTTTCTTCAGACATTGGATCTAACAGTATAAGAAATGAATTTCTGCTATCTATAAACGATCTGGCTTACAGTATGGTGTTACAGTATTTTAAAGTAACTAAGACATCCAGGGATAATTCAGTCAGAAAGACCTGGAGTGAACCAAGGTGAAGAAGGAAACAACTGTCATGGGGGCTGACAGTAAAGCATCTCTACTTTCTTCAGGATATGAAAGAAGATTCATAACACAGCATGTGGAAGAGGCCATAGGGCTAACAAAAATATTATGAGATAGTGGAGACGATTGACTAGTCATGTTTTTATTATGTATTTTTGGATTGACCAGTTTAAACAAAGCTACAACTGATTCCTACCCTCCATCTGAAGTCAATTACATAAAATAAGTTACATCTTATGTCTTTGTCATATCTACTTCTTTATCTGAGGAGTGTCTATTTTAGATAATCAACTTTGGATTACACCAGTAAGTATGAATCTCTGAATATTTTTAGTTCTTCATATATTCTAGAGTAGTCTTTTGAGGGACTGGTAAACATTTTTTCCAATCTATGTGTTTTAGCCTCACTCCATTGGTGATTTGTAATTCTGTGAAAAATCTATATGAAATGAGACTCCCATTTTTGATTCTTTTTCATAGTTCCTGTTTGACTGAGTTCTGTTCATAAATTCTTTGCCATGTCATCAATTATTCTACCTATTCTGTCTTCCAATGGATTTAGTGCTTGTGTTCTAGGATTTACATATCTGATCCATTTCAATTTTAGTTTAGAGTACAGTGAAAGGTAAAGTTCTGGTTTTAAACGTTCACATGTGAAATGTCAGTTTTTCTAGCATCCATTTATTAAAGAAGTTATCTTCATTTAGTCAAGATGTTTGGCTTCTTTGTGAAAAAGATAAAATGGCCGTATGTGTTTGGAGTTGTTTCTATGTCTTGTATTCTGTTTCACTGATCTTTGGGCCTCTTTTAATTTATTTGTTTACTTGTTTGGGTTTTTTTGCAAGTATTATGCTGTTTTAACATGGTAGTATTTATAGTATAAATACATGATTTTATCATGAAAATTTTGCAGCTTTTATTACAGTATCATTTGTAGCATAATTTCAAGTCAGTGATTGTTATTCTCTCTGCCTCACTGTTGTTGCTTAGAATTGCTTTTTATATATTATGTCTCTTCTTGTTCCAAATAAAATTTAGGATTATTTTCTCTTTCTATGTTGCATGCTATTCATAGATATTTCATTTATCTTGATCCTACTGTGAAATGTGTTCTTTGCCTAATTTCTGTCTTAGTGAGTTTATTATTTGTGTACAGGTATGTTATTGATTTTTGAGTCCTGACATTATATCCAGCTAGGCTACTGAGTTTGGTTATTAAATCTAGTTTGGTTATTAAATCTAGTTTGGTTATTAAATCTTTTAGTTGAATACTAGGGACCTTCTCTATAGAGTGTCATGTAATCCACAATATAGATAATTTAACTTCTTCCTTTCATGTCCTTATTTCTTTTATTTCTTTCTCTTACCTAATTTCTTTGGCTAATACTTCCAAATTTATACTAAGTAAGATCAGTGATGTTGGGTGTTTGATTTGTTCCCTGACTGCAGCAAAAAACTTTCAGTTTTTAACCATTTTACGTGACGTCTGTTGCTTTGTCATATTGTGGCTTTAATTATATTGAAATAAAGACCTATTCCAATTTTCTATAAGGTTTTTTTAAGTCATGAATGTATATAGAGCTTTCATATAATTTTCTACAACTATTGAGATGTCATGTGGCTTTTGTTCTAAGCTCTGTTAATATGCTATGTTACTTTAATTGGTTTGCATGTTTTGAAACATCCAGGCATTCACAGAATGAATCTTCCTTGGTCATGGTTTATCATTTGTTGATGATTTTCTGCCTTTTGTTTGTCAGTATCCTCTTGAGGATTTTTGCAGCTATATTCCTTAAAGAGATTAGCCTGTAGCTTTGCATTTTGATAGATCCTTCTCTGCTTTTGGTATTCAGTAAACACTTGTATCCAGGAAAAATTGCTTCCCTTTTAATTTGGTTAAACAGTTGGAGTAGTAGTTGTAGTAGATCTTCTCTGAGTCTCTTGTAGAAATCAGCGATGAAGGCATTAGGATTTAGACTTTTTTTGTTGGTACTTTTTTTTTTAACAGAATAAAACAAAAGAAGGCAGAACAAAGCATATCAGAACAGAACATAAGCAAAACAGCAATTTGTAATAAGACAACTAGACATTAACAGTAGCTATCAAAATATCTCTTTCTCTGCTATAGTTGAGCATAGTTTCAAATACAGTAATATCAAACATTGTTGGTACTTTTAAAATTAGTTCTTCAATTTCATTCACTGATAATTGGGTTATTTAGAATTTTTTGTCTTCTTTAGCAGCTTTGATAATTTATACATATCAAGAAATCTGTCCATTTCTTCTTCATTTTACATCCTATTAGGATACATGTTTTGAAAGTGATCTTATAGATTTCTGCATTATCTGTTGTAATTTCATCCTTTTCATTCATAGATGCATGGATTTGAATCTTTCTTTTCTTTTTTTGTATTAAGTGTGGATTAGTTTGCCTATTCTATTTAATCTTTCAAAGAAAAAACTGATTCAGTGAATGTCTGTATTTTTTTCTAAGCTTCAAATGCATTAATTTCTACTCTATTCTTTACAATTTCTTCCCTTATATGCACTTTGTGTTTACCTGCCTCTTCTTTTTCTAAAAAAAATTGAATAAAAAGACATAACAATCATAAATATATATGCACCAAACACTAGCACTTTTAACTATATAAAACCATAACATACATGAACAATCAAATGATCACTAATACAAAGGTAATGGAGTAATTTAATAATATATTGACACAAATAGATCAACCAGAGAAAAAAGTCAACCAACCAATATCAGAGCTAAACAAAACTTTAATACACGTGGACTCAGTAGATATTTTCAGGTTCTTTCTGCAAAACAACAGAATGTGCATTCTTTCCAGCAGCACAATAGGCTTTCTCCAAAATAGACTACAAACCAGTTCTTACAATATTCTTATACAGATGCAAAGTAACTGAAGGTATCTCATGCACCTTATCAGATCACAATGAAATAAAATTGGAAATAAATGGCAAAAGAAAACACAGAAGCTTCAAAAATATGGAAATTAAATAACTCCCTCTTGTACAACTAGTAGGTCACAAATTAAATTAAAGAAGAAATCACATAGTTTCTAAAATTAAAAAATTATACTAATACAACATATTGGAACTTATGGGGTGAAGTGAAAACAGTTCTAAGAGGGACATTTATAGAATTGATTTCCCACATCAAAAAAACAGAGAAAGTTTAAAGAAATAAGCTAATGCTTCAACTGAAGCTTCTAAAAATAGTAAAGCATTATAACAAAACTAAATAAGGTAATACTAAATTTCTTATAAAACATGAAAGTGTAGTCACAAAAAGAAAAACATTGCAAAAGAAAAATATAATCAAAGCTATGTATATAAGATATTAAAATCTGCCATATACATATGTGTTTACATTAAAATGTCAAGACATATATGAATACCTAAACTGTATTTAAAACATACTATAATACTTTTATAATGAAAAATTTCAAAATTAGACATTATATTGAGAGACCTATGAATTATATAGCAAATTCAAAATGTGCCACAATATATTTGGAATGCAGTATATTTTATCAATGACAAAACATTAACATATCAGAGATAAACATTTAAACAAATGATACTGTATTTTTAAAATTTTTATTTGGAAAGAAAAAAAACAACCAAACACAACAGAAAAAAGGGTAACAGCAATACAGAATTCCAAAGGGGGAAAAAAAAAAGAAAAGAACAAAAAAACCACTAAGAAATTATTAGTTGATAAGTTACATACTGTCCTCTTAGTAATAGTTGTTCAAGTCACAAAATTAAAGCATACAAAGTAGACATTCCAACAGTGATACATTAACAGTTCTGCTCAACAATCTAACAAAAACAGTAGTATGGTCATCTATCTTCCTCACTTAAACATACATGCAGTTATATCCTTTAGAGCACTTTCTTTTGCTCTATTTTTTACAGTAGCAATTATGCATTTTGGGTTTTATTGCTCCTACAGTTCTTACAACTTTTTACACTAGAGACACAATGTGATATTTATAAATATGATTTTTTCTCTTCTTCTTCTCTTTATTTAAAGAGAAAAAAAGGAAAAAAAAAAACAAACGAAAGAGAAAAAGGGTAGCAACAATGCGGAATTCCAAATGGAAAAAATAAAAGAACAGCAACAACAAAAACAAAAACAAAAACAAAAACACTAAGAAATATCCACTTGATAAATTACATACTGTCATCATTTGAAATAGTTGTTTAAGTTCCAAAATTGAAGCACACAATGTAGACATTCAAACAGTGAGACTGCTAACAGTTCTGTTCAGCAATCTAACAGAAACAGTAATATGGTCATCTATCTTCAGTGATACTGTATTAAATGGATAAGTTGACATGTTTGTTTTTGCAAACACAAAGCTAGATTTATAGCACAGTATCACCACAAATGAACAACAGAAATGCAAAAAGGAAAAAAAAAGCACATAATACAATAAACAGACAAAATTTTTGTGGATTAATGTTGATATAAATCAATACATAAATTCCTCCCCAATACTTTGCACTATTACAATGTGTCACAAACCTTAAGAAAAGAGACAAATGACATTTGTTTTAAAACTTTTCAAAGTATGTTACAGAAAGACTAATATCTCTAATATATTAAGAGTCAAAATATAAAGGTAGCAATTGGACAAAAGGTAAATCATTGTCAAAAAAGGATATTAAAATATCATTAAGAGCTTTTAACCTTTAAAGTCAAAAAGAAAAATATGAAAATATACTGAATGTCATAGTAAAAGACTAGTTGTTCTACTTCTCTGGTTGGAATATAAACAGGGTATCTCCTTTCATCAGTTTTATACAAATTAGTTTATTTTTCTTTTTTTAATCCTTTTTTGGATACTGAAAATTAAACTCAGGACCTCTCCCTGGTGAG
>PVJX010015315.1:0-42849 GCA_004027295.1 Dolichotis patagonum
ATTAACAGTGGAGAAGGGTTCCTTTTTACCCACAACCCTGCCAATATTTGTTACCTGTTGATTTCTTGATGGCAGCCATTCTTTCTGGAATGAGATGAAATCTCAGCATTGTTTTCATTTGAATCTCTTTAGAGACCAGTGATGTTAACATTTTTTTGTATGTTTATTTGCCATTTGTATTTCTTCATCTGAGACGTGTGTGTTCATCTCAGATGACCATTTTTTGATTCGGTCTTTGAATCTGAGGGTGTCTGATTTTCTAAATTTTTTATAAGCTGTAGGTAGAAGTCCTTTGTCTGAGGGACAATTGGCTAAAATGTTTTCCCACTCTGTTTTTTTTACTTTAGAGAAAGTATAAAAAAGTCAATGAAAGAACAAAAATAAAACAAAGAAGTAAATGAAAACAAAAAGAAAACAGACTCAGAGTCAGCAATGAAGAGCTCATAGCCCAACATTGAAACAATTATGAATGAAAATCAATTTTTTCCTTAGCTGTATTTTAAACAAGAAAGAATAAAAACACTGAAACAGAATTCCAAAAAGTGTTATTTGCTCGGGGACATTATTTTAGAGGGCAGTTACTAAGAGGCAGAGGATACTTGGGAAAGAGGGGGACCCAGCTCACTTTGCTTTGGGTTAGTATTTGAGGAAGGCCTAATTGACTCCAAAGCCTGGAAGGCATAGTGACCTGAGTCCTTCACCAGGGCATTCTGTGTCACTAGAATATTTCCAAGAGGTAAAACATGGCCACTAACAGCCTGGAAATCTGAGGTGCCGGACAAGAAAGGGAAGTGCAGGCCAGGGACTCACTGGTAGGTTGAATCCCTATGGCTCAGAATGGGACCAGGCATTCTGAGGGCAGAGTTAGGGGCAGGGACAGTGCAGCCTCTGAGAAGCACTTGGTACTGGGAGGTTGAAGGGAGAATCAGGCACAATTGTAACCACTAAAGTAAATTTCATCAGCCTCTTCCCTTGGCCCCTAGACCCAGTAACCTGACAGAAATCCGCTCACCTCACAGCCTGCAATAGGAGAGGTTGGTAGTGGGTGACAAGTGACATATTAGCACATGCTGTAGTTTCTGCTTTCAGACATTGGACACACTCTGAAAGAAAGAGCTCCACGGTCTTTAGAGTTGCACAGATGGAAGTTTCTGGCCGGGAGACTGCCAAGGAAAGAATTTTCTGTTTTTACTCAGTGGTAGGGAATACAAGTGTGTTTCATGTCACCCTCAAGAGCTGATGGCAAACTCCTGATGAAGTGAGTCCGTGCTCTTCACATTCAGACAAATAGAATACAGTAAGTCTCTTGAGTTAAGAACGACTTCCATTCAGGGAGAAGGTTCATAAGTCAGATTTGTTTGTGAATCCAACCAAGTGAATGTTACACAACTTTTGCACAAATATGCAGTGTAAACCATAAAAATAAAGAAGCACCCACAAAAAATACTGTTTTAAATGCTTCTGGACTTTCGAGGCTCTGACTCTGCCCTGTACAATAAGCACAGAGTATCACACTTGTGACAATGTGTGGTAGTCATGTGAGCTACTTTCGCGATTTGTTCGCATCAATGATCGTTTCTCATGCAAGGTCCATTCCCAGCTCTAAAAATTCGCGACTTCAGTGTCTATCTTGCTGTAGTGAAGGCCACAGCTGAGCAGCAAGACTGTTCCTCTGTTCTCTGCTTTCAATGCACTCCCATTCTTCAAAATGTAAGAAAGTTAACATGGACTAAACATCCGAATTTTTCGTAGCCATGAAGAGATACTTAGTCCAGTTCTCATGGTCAATTCAGACATTTGTTTTCATTGAGAGGATTCATTGTTCAAGCACAACACTTTTGGGGTTACATACCTACGTGAATATATATTAAAAAGCATGTAAAGCTAAATAAACTTGCCTTTAAGAGTGTGGAAGGTGTAATAAACAGCAAGTAAAATGATAGTAATAGCCCCTGTCCCCCATTAAAGGGAGGTTATAACGGACAAAATATTCCCATGCTGAGTATAGAGCAAATTCCAAAAGTTACTCTGACAATCTTACTTCTTAAAGGAGAAGCTAAAAACTTTCCCCTGCAGCATTAAGATGTGCCTACATAGAATCCTTTGTGTCACTATCTAGTATTTCTTTTAAATATTTGTCTTGTTGGAATCTTTAGAATAATATATTAAAAAGTGTTGCTTAATGAAAAGCTGAGTATTTTATTCAGTGCTGTGTGTCAGCGTTTTAAGTGTTATAGCACGGAGGACAGTTTTCAGAGTGGGGCTCTGGTCAACTGACCAGAATCACTGCCACTAGGAGTTAGCAAACTTTTGTTATAAAAGCGTTCAGACTATGCCATACAGTCCCCATTGCGGCAAATCATTCTTGCCCAGTGCCATGGTACAAAAGCAGCCATAGAGGTTTCGTACCTGAATGAGTGTGGCAGTATGCCAATAAACCCTCATTTACACAAACGGTCTGGATTTGACTCACATATTGCTGGTAAACACCTAACTTATAGCGAAGTTTTTTCTTTTCTCCTTTTAATAATGCACCTTACACCTTACACATGTCTCACAACCCAGTGCCCATGCATTCATAAAGACACACATATATACACATGCATCTTTCTTTCTTCCTTTCTTTCTTTTTCTTTCTTTCTTTCTTTCTTTCTTTCTTTCTTTCTTTCTTTCTTTCTCTCTCTCTCTCTTTCCTTCCTTCCTTCCTTCCTTCCTTCCTTCCTTCCTTCCTTTCTTCCTTCCTTCCTTCTTTCTTTTGCCATACTAGGGATATAACCCAGGTCTTCATGCTGACCCCCAGCCCCTTTTGAGACACCTGGAGCTTGAGATCCACCTGCCTTACCTTTCCAGAGGTCTGAGATTACAAGTATGTGCCACCACCCCTGGCTACAAAAAAAATGTTTTTAGAAAATCAGACTTGCCCCTTTTTACGAAGAATGCGCCCTACTACTTACTTTTTTCTATATCTACTTGGTTTTCTAAATGCTACTCCTGAATGTGCTAACGATTGTTCACCTGAAGATTCAAATACATTCATTGCTTGTTGAAATGCAAACTCTGCCACTCTGCTGAACCTTATGTTTGAGAAGCTCTGATCGGGTTTATCAGATGGAATTGTACATTGACTGATATTGTACATTGACTGATAATGAAAATTATGCCACAATGTTCTCTTGAGAACATTCTGACATTTTCACCCAAGGCTCTTGTTTTTCTTCAATTTATGCTCCATTTAGGGCTCCCCCTTTTCCTCCTGTGTCACTTTTAATTTACAGTATTAGGAGAGAAGAAAAAGATAAAAATAGAGTCTATTCATCATCACATTTATAATCTATATGGTGTCTACTAGCCATATCCAAAGGATAAGTGATTGGCATGAAATTATTCTAAAAGGCTTATTTTGTTTTTTTAGAACTGTATTAAACATCTTCAATTTTGCCATGTGATATACTATGTGATGAAATATCCCATCTACTTGGTTTGTTCTAGGGATTATAAATTATTTCCCCTCGTGGAATTTTCCCTTCCTCTGACAGTTTCTAATGGGTGTGTTCTAATACCCTGGATTGGACAGGATGGCTCCTTTGGCTTTGCCTGTGAATATAATGATGCCAAAAGCTAAATTCTGTTTGGGGTAAAATAAGGGTTACTTTATTCAACTAATGTACACAGTTAATCTGTTGGGGACAGTAACTACAATTACACTTAGTAAAATCTTTTCCCGGGCTCAACATCACATACTGTGTGTCCCAGTGTTCTGATATTTGTTCTCTAACTCTCCTTTCAATAGTTCTCACCTTTGCCTGAAATCTTGTGCCTGCTACCTCTCAAATCAACACTGACTTCCTTTGTTTGCTGCAGTGCATACTTGGAATTGGCTGTTCCTGAGAGGTCTCAAGTTCTGACATCTCTTTCCTTCCTTTTCGTCGATTAGAGTTGTTCTGGGATGATAATGATGACTTTGAGAAAGAGGGAATTTCTTGGAGTTAGCAGGAAGGAATTCTGGAGGGAGCCTGAGCCAGCCTTGTCTGTAAGACAGATTAGCCGGTCTCCTCCTTGCCCTTTCACCCAAGGCTATTTTCCATTCAGAATTATCATAAACCCAGCCAAAACCTGTCCCCCGGTGTGTGGATGGGGGCACTAGGCACAAGGCAGTTCCAATTAGCAGTCTAATTTTAGCTTGGCTTCTGACCAGAGGGCTTCATCTCTCAGTACTTTTCAAACACTAGAGTGATGGTCAAGTGGGTTACCTTGGACTTCTCTTGGCCTGCCTGAGAGGTTATGGTCAATTACATTCAAGGGTCATTTTCAAGCAAGACACAATCAGGAATTGGAATGAAGGTTGTGAAGCAAATATGCCTTTTTATCCCAACTGGGAAATGCTTATCAAAATAGTTCTTAGTTATCAAGCAAGCACAAAGTGCCTGGAAATGACGTTCCCAGCAGAGGAAATGGCCCAGCTGTGCTTTTTTTGGCTTTCTCTCATCTGCTCAACAGGAAAAATATTAATCAATGGGAAAAATGCTCCCTTTCTGTTCATTTAACACATGAGTTTTAGGTAGTGTGGGAAATAGTAATACCTAATGCTTTTACATTACAATATTATTGTGTGAATCACAAAGAAAATTCTAGAAACTAGTTTTTACTTAAGCCTCAAATTTGCACCTGTAGTGATGTTTTATTTTCTTGATAGCACAGCTGAAAGTCTGAGACAGAGAAAGTTCCAGGGTTCCCTATGGTCTTGTGTTAATTGTGTGGAAAGTGGAGAGAAGAGGTCTGGTGACCCTTTGTAAGTTGCCACTGAGCAACACCTTTTTTTCCCATCAACAGGGAAGCAATTAGTAATTCAGTATTTCCTCATGAAATGAATTAGCAACACTTCTTTGAGGAGATAAAAAATATATTTAAAACAAGAGTCTCACAATGGGGTTTTCCAGAATTTGATCTCACTGTATGCTTATTTTCTGAACTTTTATGGAAAGACGACTTATTATGCAATACAATGGCCACATCCAAAGGGTCCAGCCTGCTATATTTTCACTAAGCCAGCCCATCTAGCTACCCATGTGTCTACTTGTCTCTTTTGTTCAAGGTGATGAGGCTTCGCAAACTTGCTCAGCAGATTGCAAACTGCAAGCAGTGCATTGAGCGGTCAGCATCACTCATCTCACAAGCAGAACACTCACTGAAGGAGAATGATCACGCTCGCTTCCTACAGACAGCAAAGAACATCACCGAGAGGTGAGTTCAGGGACTTCTGGGAAATTCTCAGACTGCTGGTCGCTGGTATGAAGGTGTGATTAGGTGGCCTTGGTCTTGCCTTGAGTTTGTTTTCATTTTCAAAGCCGAGTACCAGGGAAAATAAAGGCCTTGAGCTACTTGTTCCAGCTAAAAATACTTCCCTTTGATGCCCTTCAGTAACAGCCTAGAGTTCAAGGCCTTTGAAAGGAGAGTCCACCAGTGAGAAAGAATGATATCAACCTGCTTTGTGGGGGAGCTTATGCTGGCACAAGACCAGTATTCTTTGTGACTCTCAGACCTGGTCTCTCCATATACTCAGTAACAGAATCAAAATAAAGGTAAAATATAAAGAAGGAATTCTCGATTGCAGGTTATTTATGTAAAAAACTATGGCACAGATGTTGTTCTCTGATAGGCCTAATTTTATGTGATTGAGAAGCTGGACCTCACTAGAGAATGTCCAAGTTGACTAATGCAGCAGAGAAAGGCTCAAACTGTCACTCTCATACAGCCTTCTTTTAAAATATTCTCTACTCTACATGAAGGAACTTAAAAATGATGTTATCCAAAGGACCAGCTCAGCGGTAAACTTAGCAAGGATGAATATTCCTTTAGCATACCTATCTGATTGGTATAAAAATTAGTCATCTCCATGATGCAAACATCTGTGGCAATTTTAGTGGCTCCAAAGAAGAGCAATAAGTTGGGCTAGTACAACCAAGATCGCGTAAGTGACATCTCTGAGCAATTGCCAATGACCTTGACTTATCATTCATTCTGATTTTTGGCACAGCTGCCCTTTATGCAAAGCAATAATAGTAATAGCACCCTATGGTTAAAAGATGCCAAAGAGCTCATTTGTGATGGTCTTTATCCCAGAGCACAGGCTCTGAAAAGTATCAGAAAGTAAATATTTGTGGCTTTGCAGGTTGTAAGGTCCGGGTTACAACTACTCAACCCTGCTTTCCTAGCTCCCCAAGAGCCAGACAATATAGAAACAAATGGGTGTGGCTGTGTGCCAATAAAACCATTTACAGAAAGTCTGCAGGTTTGACTTTGCCAGCCCATGGCCTAGGGGAGAAAAAATGCTCACCATCTTATGACTGGAATGTCTTCAAAGAAAGCAAAAGGAAACTAACATTTATTAAGCGATTGCCTGTGTCAGACACTCTGCTAATAATTCTCAAAATAACATCTCGAGGTAGGCCTTGATATTTCTATTTTCACTGATCTTTGTGAGTAGTGTACAAAATCTTTATAGTTTTAAACTTCTGCTAGTCAGCAAGCTTCATAGTGTTACTTCTTACATTTGAGAAGATTACTTTTGCAGCACATGACATACTTATCACTTCTAAAGGACAGGGATAGCAGCTGGCTATCGTCCCTTTTATGTCCTTAAAATGCTCTCCTCCTTGCTGTAAAGAGAGGCCAATTTCTTTCCTCATGACTCCCAGGTTCCGAGTGTTTAATTGTTTGCACCACTTTCCTCTGGATTGTGTCCAACTGCTCATTACTCATCCTAAAGTTAAAAACTTCAAACAGCACCAAGGCGGCAGTGGACACAGGACAGTATAACACTTAGGTCAGGTTCTCAATCTGGAATCCAAGAGTCTGTGTCTCTACTTGTGAATGAGGCAACCTCCAGATGAAGTGGCTTCTATGAGCTGCATCCTAGGTGACCCCTACAAATCCCGATGAGTGTCACTTGAGTAAACTCACCTCACAGCTGAGAGAGAATGAGGCCCTCCAACGTTTCTGCTGGAAGGACACACTCAGTTGAAGGCCGGCCAACACAAGCACATGACTGCACACCTGCGGCCTCCTGCAGACCTGGCAGGGTGCGTCTAGTCCCTCTCCCCTCTCCTTGTAACAGACCCATTTCATCAGGAGTGGAAACATGACTTTCATTCTCTTTCCATGAAGAATGTGTTGCTGTTGAGATTTAGTACGGAGTACCTGTAAAAATCTGCTGGAAACCCTTACACTCTGTTTCTGCAATCCCCCTTTTTCTTCCCATCTCTTATTTGTCATAACTTCTGGGTAAATTTCTGAGCTTTTCGCTTGCCAGGAGATGGAATGTAATGAAAGCACACTGGGTTTAGACAAGAAGTTTGGAAACCTGAGTTCAAATCCTCACAATGTCCCCTTTTTGGTGTGATTCCAAGCTATTTGCTACTCAGAAACTGGGCTCATAATAGTCACCTGTGTTGTGAAATTTTGTTGAACATTCCTCAGAAAATGGTCTCAAGCATCACAGGCATTCTATAAATGCAAGCTGATATAGTGTTTCCATATTTCAATGTGACCTCTCTCGTGTATTCAATGCTGCTGTCTGTCTACCTGTCTCTTCTTCACCTTATCATTTAACATGCTTCTCTAGGACACAGTTTCCTGGCTTTGTCTCCTCTTGTGTCTGTCCTGGTTTTTGCTCCTATATACAGTGCTTCCCAATCATCTTTATTCTTCTACTCAAGTGTGAAACCTAAAACAAACTTCAGATCCTGCAGGTATTCCTGAAATGAGATTTAGGTGAGGTTTTCCTACACCATTAAATCAGGTAAAGGGATATATCTTCCTATAAGCTGAATCCAAAGTACAAAATCTGTTTTCAACTCGGAAATGTCACGTAACCCCAAAAGGAGATAGAGCCACAAGCTTTACACTGTAGGAGATACATATGCTTTGTAACCAACTGTTTAGCTATGTGCTAATTGCCTAGTAGTTATGCATAGCATTGAGGCTGCTCATTAACACTTCTGAGTCTAATTTTGCTTATATGCTCCAAGTGGGCAGTATGCCTGGCTTCTTGTTTCCACTATTGTAGTCCCAGCACATTGCAAACTTCCTACCATGAATGAACGAGCCAAAGAATCTATATACAGGGCCAAATTTTCCTACCTAATATAGCTGTTATAAGGATGAAATGTAATAATACAGCAAAAGCATTGCTTAACCCAGTTTCTGTCACAAGGTGAATGTGCAACAAATGTTAATTTCCTTCCTTCCTCCTCACTGGGTGAATGTAAATTTAATATGTAACACATTATATTCTCAAGCGCACTAACACTTAGGTGTTTGGTGTGATTATATGGGTGCCTTTCTAACATGTGAAGTGAGCAGAACTAGCCATCAAATCTCGGCATTAAAAAGTTGCTCTACTGCTTACAAAGAATCTAAAAGTATAATTTCTCTTAGCAGAAAATTATCAAAATTTCCTCTGAATGGGATCCATTTTTCAGAGCTTCTAGGAGGTTCTCCAACTCCAAGGCAAGCCCCGTGTTCCTCACCATCACAGGCGGGTCAAGGATTTGTTAGGTTTTTCTCGAAGATAAAACTAAGAACACCAGTTGTGAGCTCTGGAAAGATGTCACTTAATTCTTAGCATTAGAGTGCATCTCGTGTGTGAGTTTTGAAGTGAGGTCTGTAGAGTGTAAATAAGTATTATGATAACAACAAAGTTCCAGGGCCAAAAATTGTTTGGGAAAGGCCAAACTGGTCAAAGTACAACACATTTTGTCACTATGACACTCACTGTGTTTTACCACAGTGATATGCTTTGTTTGGCAGAAGCCCTGTGGACAGTGTAGTGACCCTATGTGGTCACTAACAACCAAGTTTCCTGGAGGTTAGATTAGAGCTCAAAGCATAAATATAAACAAGGGGCAATGTGCATCCTATCAGGAACCTGGCCAAGATACCCAACTGCCTGTTTGAGGGGTACAGCGAAGGATAAAATAAGAAACAGACAAATTCAGTAATGCATGAAGGGGTCCAGGAAGGTCAATGCATCAGGATGGGCAAAGACTCAGATACTGCAACACTATTTATTGGTTGTGTACAATGCAATGGGTGTACTCAATGATAGGAGGGGCTAACAGAAGATTCCAGGTTGGCAGAAGATTCAGAAGTCCATGACACTGCAGGCAATAGATAATCCTGGGATGACTCAAGAGGGTGGAGATGATCCAATGCTAAGAAGGATTTTGCTCTGGAGTCTTCTTTTTCATCTTTGTAGTTTTAGTGGGTGGGAGATGGTGGCCCATCCCAAGAATTAATGAGAAGTCTCAAAAGGGTGACACCACAATCCCAAGCCTCCATTTATCCCTTAAGGCAGTACAAAATTAGCCATTGTGAATTTGTGGTCCCCAATGCACCCCATTCTCTTATGCATAAGGGTGAGACATAGGCCCTATTTGCTCCAATATGTTATGACCCACACACACACACGCCTGTGTATCCTATGTACAAACTCACACACATGCGCACACACACAAACACAGAACTGTAAAGCAAGGAAGTGAGTCAGTAGTGTAGTACTAACAGCCCTGGTGGGTGTTGGAAATTCATCTAGAAGACTGAAAGATGGGCAACGAGGGATTGGGAAATAAAAACATGGCCCAAAATGTTGAATTTGGCAGATTTCTCCTTGCCTGTCACTCCAACAGAGTCTGAAATTATAACCAAAGATAAATATCTCTCCTTCCATCAAGAAAAAGCTGTGTAGGTGTTAAAAGCTGCAGTAATCTCTGAAGCTTCTCTCTGTCAGTCTTTGCCTACCAGGCTGGGCACCTCCATCCTTTTGGCTCTGACACAGTGTTCCTACCATCAAGAAGGCTGCCACTTTTAATATGTCCCTCAATGAAGACACGTTTTATTGAATTCTCTATTGTCTATAGAATTAAGAGAATGTGAGGAACAAAATCTATTTTGGATAAGCCTGATCAAAGCAACTACTACTGCCATGGGGCAGGAGAAACACCAAAGCTGAATTATCTGTGGACAGAGTGGTCTGGGCTGTAGAGCACACAGTCTGTGTTGCATGTGAGCTGAAGAACAATGCAACCATAAATTCGGTGCTTGTTTCCACAAAACCTAGTGCAGTGCTCCCTGTCGGCCATAATGAAACAGTAAGCGAGGTGGTCACTTTGAAATGTGTTTTTGAGGAATGCAAATAGAACCATAGAAGTTCTTTGCACTGGTGCAAATATTTGGGGCTCTTTTAGTATGTGGCATCCTTTAAGGGCAGCGTAAACATGTCTGATGAAGTTCGGTTCAAACTAGAAAACATGCTCATATCCGTTATTCTAAATTAGAAGCTGTTAGTATTGACAGCACAATTCCATTGGGTGCAATTAGTCAATAAAATCACACAGCTCTGCTATTCACTTCTTCACGGTGAGTCGGTCCAGAAATGCAGTTAGATTCTCTATCCTCATTTATATAAGTGAAAATCTTTCCAGAGTTCATGCCTTTTCAGAGTTTCATCTGTGGATCCCAATATTGTTCCAATTAGATCATTATTGGTAAGCTATCACCTTCCATCCCTATATAACTCTGAAAATTTGCCAGGCATACAAACTCATACATCCTTGTATTTACAAGCATTTTGAATATTTTGAAGCTAATTTCTTATTGAGGTGAAAGTCACCCAAAATAAAATAACCATTTTAAAGTATATAATCCTGGATATTTCATAGTCTAGTGGACCACAAAACATATGGTCTTTTATGCTCAGTTAGTTTTAGCATAATATTCACAGGTACATCAATAGTATAGCATGAGATTTCATCCTTTTCATGGCTAAATAGTATTCCACTGTGGAATACATTGCGTAATTTTTATAGTGAAATTTTATAGTGAAAGTGTAGTATCTTTCTAAAAATCTAACGTTTAAAGTCCCACTAAAATATTTCAACATGAATATAATCCCTGGATTAACTGGCCTGAAAATGTTCTTTTTTAAAGTAGAAGTGTGTCCATACTCATAAGTGAAATAAACCAAACTCAAATGTGTAAATACCATATAATCTCCCTAGTATGAGAGTTGGTAAGAGTATATAAGATTTTATGGTAATCATGATTTCCCATTTCATTGCTTTGAAGCCTTTCAATGTTTTCATTCATCAGTTGGAATGTTTTTGTTCTGTTTTATTTGACTTTATTATGTGTGATGGTATGAACAGCTGTTTTGAAGAAAACAAAACATTATGGCAGCCATTGCTGATTTAATATCATCTTCCTTAGAAGTCCTACCATGCTTCTACTCTGCTATTACCATCGGTTCTATCATGTTGTGTCTTATTGGGATTTTAATATATGTGATAGTATAAACAAATCTTTTTATTCAAAATGAGATATTATAGTAGCCATTGATAATAGTTATTTGGTTCAGAATGTCCTGTAATTCTTTCATTCTCTTGAATGGTTTTATACTATTGTGTTATGTTTGATATTATTGTATTTGAAACTATGCTCAACTATAGCAGAGAAAGAGATATTTTGATAGCTACTGTTAACGTCCGGTTGTCTTATTGTAAAGTGTTGTGTTGCTTATGTTGTTTTGTTCTGATCTGATTTGTTCTGCCCTCTTTTGTTTTATTCTCTTTAAAATTAAAAAAAAATAGTGGAAGTGTGTTAACCTGAAATTCTCCTCCTTGCCTTGCATAAATGACCGTCAATCGTGTTTATTCAAAAATAAGTATCTAGATGTAGAGCTGAATCACTTCAAAGTTGTTTCTTTGCACAAAACTTCCCAGTGCCTTCAAGTTGATGGAACTTAGCAAAATACCAAACTCAAACAAGATTACGCCTAGAGTGGTATGCTCAGAAGTAGTATGCTTCCGGCCATAATTTCCTTGGTTTTTAAGAGAATCATTTGCATCTTTGAATCAGTCAAACTTTTCTGCTGTAAATAACTTTACAAGTCAACTTTAGAGCACCTAGAATGAGACTGGTCCGTTCCAATGCCTTGCTTCCTGCTTTATACATGAGAGCTCTTGCCAGAAAGCCTGAGACACAGAGGACACCGTGCAGGACTGGGGAAGTCTGCGAGAAAGCTCATGAATATTTTCTATGGCATCTGCTGGGAATATGGTGCACAAAATGAATACAAGGAGAATGAAAACGAGCCAGACAAAAACTCTTTTCCTAATGTTTATTTTAGAGGGAGGCTAGTAATTGATTAAACTAATTCGATATCTGGAAACATTCTTTTTAAATCTTTGCTTTGCCTTTTATGCAGTGGGAAATTTGGGAGTGCCCCCCCACCCCCACCCCGCGCGCTTTGAAGTGGAGCAGGGGCAAATCTACAGGAACAAACACTTTTCCAGACAGATGTGTGAAGAAATGCCTGGAGCTATGTGCTTCTTGCTGGGGTTAGATGTGATGGAGCCAGGCTGTTAAATACACAGCAGCATGAAATATGAATATTCGTTCACCTCCACAGGGAGTTCTTTTTCCGATAGTAAAGAGGAAAGGGGAAGCTATTTTGTTGCTTTTCCCTGATTCTTCTTTAAGCTTGCAGTCACTTGATTTGTGTTATTGGGTTCTGCCATCCAGAGATTCTTCCTAAGGCTATGTGTAAAATAATAACAGTTTTTAAAACTATGATATTATTTTTCCTTTCATCCTTTTATGTGTTTTTATTCCCACACAATGATGGTGAAAGCCATTTTGGTATCACTAAAAAGTTGTTTTGTTCAATTACAGAGTTTCCATGGCAACTGCATCCTCCCAGGTCTTAATTCCTGAAATCAACCTCAATGACACGTTTGACACTTTTGCCTTGGATTTTTCCCGAGAGAAGAAATTGCTAGAATGTCTGGATTACCTTACAGGTATTGTCTTTTACATTCTCTTTAATTTTATGTACATTTAGTGATACAAACACTTTGCTATCAGATCAATGTCTTTTCTAAAAACTAGAGGTGTGTGCTTTTGTTTAGAAATGCTCTCTACCATGCCTATGAACAATTTCTGTGCGCTCTTTGATTCCAACCAACAGTAAGCTTGGAACAGGAGGGTGAGAAAAGAGAAAATCACTGTCGTTAAAAGCATACTTGTTGCCATTTTCCTTCCTCTCAATGTGGGATGTTAAATATAATAGCTCTGCCAGCCATCAAAGAGACACATAAGATTTTGGATGTGTTTTTACAGTTAGTAAGGCATCTACCTCTTACAGTACTTTAGCAGAGAAAACTGTCAGCTACCTTGCTCCAGCTTTTTGTGTTTGTGATCCTATTTTAATCTTTACAATACTGAATCCCGATTTGTGAAATGGTGGAGGCGAGCCATCTTGCTGAGGGTCGGACAGCAAGGAAGTGGGTGAATTGGACGTTGACTCAGGTCTATACAGCCTCGAAAGACAGAATTTCATTTTGGCAAATGTCCCAAAAATCACATTGGGATTCCTGGTGCCATGTTTGAGCTCTGTGCTTTTGGTTGCCCTCTCCTGCTTTGGTCAATGCTAGAAAACACCAATAAAAGGGGAAAAAACCCAGTCTACTCCTATTCCTACATATAAACTTTTTCTTTGCTGTCAGCATCTAAAGCAGAAACTGAGAATGCTGGCTTGTGGAAAGAGCAGGGACTATGGAGACAGCATTATTTGTGTTAGTTAAAGCCACCGGGACGGTGACTCAGGAAAGCACAGTGTACAGTTAAGCCACATGTGCACTATACAGAGAACACAGAGCCTCCCTGAAGCAATCAATGTCTCTAAGTGAGTGTGCTGTCAGCCTCTCAGCTCCCATCCTGTGTGCGCTTGTTTGTGGGAAAGGTGGAGCTGGAGGTGGGAACACTGTGTGACATTTTTTACAGCCTGTGGATAGAAGGCAAGGAGCCTTCTATCTTCAAAGAGCAGTACACCCAGAAGAACAGGGTTTTTCCCTTATGAAGACACAAGTTGCTGCTTTTAGCCTTCCTTCATTTGCAAGGAAGGTGAGCCATTCCCTAAATTTCTTGTCATATGTGATTTTTTTCTTTCAAACATGCAGCTCCTATTAAGGAAGAAAGAAATTGATTCGAAAATCATTTACAGTAAGGTCCCAAACTTGGTCTCAAATATTTACGAATATAGTGTCTTCCTTTTTGTGCATTTAAATCTGACATTTGCTTTTGTTTTGTTTTGTTTTGTTTTGTTTTGTTTGAGCTAAGATCTATCTATGTAGTTCAGGCTGCCCTTTGAACTCACTATATAGCCCAGACTGGCCTCTAACTCATGGCAATCCTCCTACCTCAGCCTCTCAAGTGCTGAGATTACACGCATGAACCACCATGCCTGGCTCTGAGAGTTAGTTACACTGATCTCATCTAACAGAATTTTCTACAATGATAGAAATGTTCTATATCTACGCTACTCGATATATTACCCATCAGGCACATGGAGCAATTGAAAATTTGAAGTGTGGCTAGTGAATTTTTCCTTTGATTTAATGTTAATTAAATTTAATGAAAATTTAAGCAGCCACATGTAGGCCAGAGCTATGCATTGAACAGTGCACACCTAGACTTTCTCTGAGCTGGTTTTTTCATCATGGCATTCTGTTTAAAATTTCCCCATTTTTCTTACCCCATTTGGGAATGAGTTTGGTTGCAAGCAAGAGAAAATCCAAGTGACAGTGACTCAATGAGCAGTGTTTATATCAGAAACAGAACAGGGGCATGCCATACAGGGCTGGGCGATGATTTGAAGATGACCTCAGACACCAGGTTCTCTCCCTTTTCCTGCTGTGCCATCTTTATCGTCTTGTGTTTTTGCTATGCAATAACAACATGACTACCTCCCGGCATTATGCTCAATTTCCAGGCAAACCAGGGCAGAAGACAAATAGTGAGTCTGTTCATCAGAAAAACAAAATATTTTTCAAAAAGTCCACCTAGAGAACTTCTATTTATGTCTCTTGTGCCAGGTCCACATCCTGATCTCTTTCCCAAGGCCAGAGAAGACTAGAAAATTAAATATTTGCCTGGGCACATGGTCACACTGCCTAAAACTGATGTCTCATTGGCAAGAAAGTGTCTTCTTATTTCCCTATAACTGCTAATAGTATTCCAACAATGTATGAGCATTTTCATTTCCATTGGAATGTAAAAGTATTCCTTAACAGGGAAATTACGAAACTAGTATGCGCTGACTATGTGACTATGTCATATGTCATGCTGATGGCTCTTTATCCCAAACTAAGGCCATATGTGGTACCTGCTATCATGCCTTCTGAGCTGTCAACTGCAGGTACAGATTCAGTCTATTTCTAGACATAACATCAATCCTGGCCATAACGAATGATGCATGGTCGACCCTGCCAAGTCCAAATAGTTTATCAGACATTTATAAGCAGGAAATGGAGTGTTTGTGCAGTATTAACCCACCATTCCTTGTGTGGTGCTTGTGATGAAGGCTAGAAAATAACAGTTCTGGTACCAATACCGTGAGTATTGAAATTGGCAGCGTGCTGCTGTTCTCATTTACAGTAAATTAGGTATTGGCTTTTCAGGACAAACCCATTGGGTTTACAATCAAAACAGGGTTAGCCTGCCGGGCTGTGAAAACAAGATTTTTTTCCCTGTGACATGACTCTAAGTGGTATGTCAAGTTAATAACCCATAGAGGTGACATTTTTTTCCTGATTACGGATCCTGCCATGGGTCTCATAGCTACTCGCCTATTTTAGACTCACATTTTCTTTATAGTTAATCATATAATTACAATGCATAAAGAACAAAATCTTTTTACAATAGTCAATGGTGAAATAATTCAAGGGACTATTTAAGATATGAAAGAAGTCAGTTTTCACTGATTCATGCAGGGACCACACTGACCATAATAAACACATTTTATGATGCAGCTGGGCCTCTATGGAACACATCTCCTGATTGGTGTCGCTGATTCATGCGCATCCAAGTCACACCGTAGGATCCTGAATCCCGCATGTGTGTACTTCAGCAGACAGATGTACAAATACATATTTCAGAAAAAATGCTTTAAGGGTTGCATAGGGCCCTTTGTTTTCAATGCACAACTTAATGCAGGCCCCTCCCTGCTGTGAGTGATCACCAATGTTTGTGGGATTCATTCAGGCAAAGCTGAGCTCACTGACTTAAAAGACCAGACTTGGTTCTCAAGGTAATCTAGATATATTTACTACTAAAACTGAGTTTTAAATTTACCATTTCTATAAACTTGCCCTCCTTCCCTGCATTTCTTTAGGATTCATTAATTCCAATCATTTTGAGCAAGAAAGAGCTCTGCAGCAGTGTAAGTAAAGGTTGCTCCACATCTGTGGAATGCATACATGTTTCTCCTTTGAAGTTAGGTTCTGGTATACAGAAGACTGGAAAGCAAAGCTCTGGATCAATTCTCTAGACCAGAGGTCGGCAAACTTTGACAGTAAAGGGCCAGATGTTAGACATGTTAGGCTTTGCAGGCCATATGGCGGCAACTACTCAACTTTGCTGTTACGCTAAAGCAGCCACAGACAATACGTAACTGAATGAGCCTGGCTGTGTTCCAATAAAACTTTATTTACAAAAACATGCAGCAGACCAAATTTGACCCACAGCCATTGTTTGCCAACCCCTGCTCTAAAATATTACTGTCTGTGCAAAACACTCATTTCCCAGGCTTCTTTTTTGCTCACATGTTCTCCTCATAAAACCAGTTGCTGAAATCAATTGAGTAAAAAATTATCATTTTGGTATGATTTAGGATTGTCTTCTATAAAATACATTAAAGAAATAAAAGTTATTCAGTTAATCAGTGCCAAGGAATTTTATTTTCCTTGGGCAAAAAAGTGTATTTCTTAGATATTATTGGTCAGTAGTCATGGTCTTAACTGAAAATATCACCTACAAATTGAGAAATAAGATGAAAATTGGGGTGCACTAATAAATTTTTAACAGGTATCAAAATATCTAATGAAAGAAAATTTTCAAATGCTTTTCTGATTTGCTATAGGATAGCAAACATCAGTATTTTTCTGATTGGGTACCTTCACATAAAGATATCTGGTACCATGTAGACTAAGGGTTGGCAAACTGAATCATAGGCTAAATTCAGTCCTCTGTGGAATAAAGGTGTTTTGGAACTAGGATTATACCCATGTGTGTACAAACTGCCTCTAGGTACTTTAATGCCATGATCACAGAGTTGAGTAGTTGTAACAGCCACTATTTGTCCTGCAAAGTGATATTGCTTGTACTGTGCTAGTAAAAATAGTTGGCTAAAATATTTACCACCCATCCTTTGCTGAAAAGGTTTGCCAACACTCCAGAATGAATGCAACTACAAAAGTTCATCTTGTTTCCTCTGGCTGCATCTTTTTATCAGTACATATTGGTTATACAGATTTCTGGGTTTAATTTGGCAGTTTTGTACATGTGCATAACATACTTTGATCATTTTTACCCACCCCCACCATGTTTTGCTTCCTGCACAAGAGGATATTGTTTACTTAATCTCTTAAACACATTGACACAGAAAGAAAAACTGAGATAATTTTATACAGGCTGGCTCTGGCCATATTCCTTGTTAGAAATAAAATCAATAACCAACCATGTAAAATTTTCTGGGTTGAGGTCACCATCTCTAGGACAGTAGTCCTGAAGGATCTGTTTAGAAAGCCTTGCTTCTCAGAAACAGTGCCCAGTAGTGTGTGCTCCTCCACTGATGAGTATTTTTTTGCCCTCACAGCTCCCAACCCTCCCACAATTCGAGAAGAGCTCTGCACAGCTTCATATGACACCATCACCGTCCACTGGACTTCGGATGATGAATTCAGTGTGGTCTCCTATGAGCTCCAGTACACCATATTCACTGGACAAGCCAATGTTGTTAGTGAGTATCTCATGGCCTACTTATTTCTCTACTTACTTCTGTAGCTGTTTTAAGATAGACTGCATTTTTCAATTTAAACATCAAAGGAAGACAAGGAAAAAGAGAGTACATAATATTTAATGGTTTGTCTTTCCTGACCAAGAAAGTGATAACACTTGTACTGTGCTAGTAAAAATAGTTGGCTGAATACTGATGGAAATTAATGACTTCTTGTAAAGTACATGGATGCATTTCACAAAGAAATCATGAAAGGAAAGATGCAGGAAACAAAGAATATGTACAGTGTGAATTAATTTATCAATTCATAATTTAAAGGTTGAAGTAAACTATTTACTTTAAAAGTTTCACCTAGCTGTTAAGACTATTAATACTAATCAGAGTGATGGTTACCCTCTGAATGAGAGGGAGAACCGCATCCCTGGGAAGACATATTTGGACATTCTTGGGGTAATAGCAATTTCTGGTTGGCAGTTACATGCTTTTACCATTACTTTATACATTTACTTTCATACATTTTTCTGAGTGTTATTTTACAATTTTCAGAAAAAAGAAAGGATTTAGTAAAATGAATAACCAAAGAATGCTAAATGACTGGTCTCATTCAAAAGTCATCTGGGGCCATTGTTTCAAATGTTAGTAGTTGGCCCCATGTGGAAAGAATCTCTAGCCCTACCTGAGAGCCCACTTCTCACTGAGGAGTGTTTGATGTTTGGCATCAAGGACAGTTTGGTGATCTCGAATAGCAGCAGCTGGCTGAGAGATGACACCAGAGGAAGCACCCCACACTTACTCCACTTGAGTTGAGCAAAGAGCAGAGGATAAAAAGAAATGGCTTTTCAAGAGAACAAATTTCAAACTTCTTTAGTGAAAGGAAATGGAGTATGTCAAAATAGACTACAATAGAACAGACAGAATAGCGATCACTTTTCAACGAAGAGATGTTTTGAATAAATTCATATCAACTTAATGTGCTTTTATTATATAAAACTTTTCCCTCTTCATTATACTGTTCTTTGGTGGCAAAAGCAGTTCTGCACACATGAAGCTTAAAATAGAAATTCGATTTATAATTAAATGAATAATGCAGAAAGACACCAATTTCTAAGTGGCTAAAGTGTAAATGACTGATACCAACTAGTGACCCCTCTGACCTCTCATGTAGCCACTTTTCTCATCTTACTCTCTCTGGCCACCTCACCTTCCTCCCCCTAATTGGTCTAAAACCTTAGCAGTTTTAATTAAAATCTTAGCCTGAACTGTCTTGAAAGGAAATGGCTTTCTACCAGCGCGTTAGAGGTATTACAAACATCTGGGCCTTCAGAAGCAAGCCAGTGGAGACATAAAGTGGCAGGTCATGCTGGGAGATCTTACATATTCAGCCTGAGTGGGGAATTCAGTGAGGAAGGGGAGACAGGGAAAAACCAAGAAAGAGAAGTAGAGCCAAAATCCAAACCCATATCAACCTGGCTCCAAAAAGCATGTGTCCTTAGGCATTAGTCACTTAATTTTAATATGGAGGCGACAGTCAGATCACAGAGGGTCACTCAAGTCACACAGTTGTACGCTGTGAACTTAGTAGTTGTTCAGGTCAATAGTGTGTACAATTAGAAGGTGACTCAGAAGCACAGTGGATATCAAAGTGGAAAAGAGCAAGACTAACAGCAGGGACAGCACTTAGGACATTCATAGTAATTCACAGAGACAATAGCCAGGACTCATTAATAGCACTCAGAGCAAAGATGAAAAGGAGATGACACTTCCAGAAAGACTTCTCTGCTGCTGGCCCATAGCCCCTAGTAACATCATTGCTGTACTAACATATTTAAAGTGCTCTTGGAGGCGAGTTCTATGGCAATACTTCGATGTCATTTCACTTTCCTTCCAGGATTCCTCATCTCCAGTTCCACATACCTTGTAACAAGTCAGGTACATATACCAATTGTCTAAAGTCATTTCTGTGCATGCCATACTGCACACTGTTCCTCACCTTGTTTTACTTTTTTTTTACTCACTATCATATCTGAAAAATCATTCTATTTCAGCACAAATAAAGAAGGTTTCATTTCCTCATGAGGCAGCATTAGTATCCCACTGTAAAGTTGTACCCCAGTTTATTTAGCCCAATTTCTGTTGATGAATATTTAGTTTGATTCCAATTCTTAGCCCTTATTCATTGCCTCAAAGAATACCCTTGAGTTTTGTCCTTTCACAGACAGGGAATTATATATGTAGTGTAATCTCTTCAGGTACAGTTGCTAGGAAAAGATTATTTACACTTTAATTTTGGTTTACCTTACCACATTGCCCTCCAGAGGGGTGACACGTCATTTTTAAATGCATTAGGAAAATGTAGCTGTATGAGTTCATGTTTCACTGATCTTGGACATATATACCATAAAATTAACATGAGGAACCTGATGTCAAGCAAAGTATACATATAACATCTACATGATGACATAATAAATCTGAAACTTAACTAACACAGAGATCATAACACACTGACCTGCATACTACTATATGCTATAATATGGGAGAGACAACACAACACAAAGAAGGAAAAATAATTCATGTCTTTTTGTCTTTACTTAACGAATTACTTTCTCAATATTGTATGGCAAATATTGCTAGCATATTGGGTAAACTAAACCAGAGGTTATATTCATAAGATAGTAAAAACACAGAGTATTGATGAATTCACATAATATAACTCCCAAAAAGAAAATATTTGGAGTCATTTTATTCCAAATGGGTGGTTCTTTGCTTATGTGAAGAATATTAAGTTTCTTTCAAATTATTTTTGCTTGATTTAGGAAAATTTATACCTATTTTCTGTTGCTATAAAATCATTTTACAAAAACTTAGCAGTTTAAAACAGTATGTATTATTATTTCAGTTTCCATGGGTCAGAGCTCTGGCCCAGTTGACGTGGATCCTCTTCTTAAGGTTTCTCAAGACTGAAATCAAGGAGTTTGCTGAGCTGTATTTTCATCTCAAAGCTCAGCGAAAGAAGATCAACTTCCTAGCTTCCTCAGTTTGTTGCCAGTGTCTGTTTCAGTATGGTTGTAGAAATTATGGCAAATTGCTTCTGTACAGCCAGCAAGGGAAAGGTTCTGCTACTTCAAGTCTCCTGGCCCAAATTCACCATTAAAGGACATATGTGATTGGCTCAGACTGATCCCAAGTAATCTTCCTTTCGATTAACTCAAAGTCAAATGATTAATGACCTTTATATTATTTAAAAATTCCCTTCCCTTTGCCATATAATGTAGTACAGTCACAGGACTTATAAAGATGATACACTTTGTTCCTTTGCCATACTCTAGTAGATTTGAAATAGATCACAGCTGATGCCCATGTTCAAAAACAAAAGATCACACCAAGTCACCAATACCAGGGAGTACAAATCCTGGGGCCTACAGATAGTTGTGATGGTTAAGCTTAACAGTCAACTTTGTTGGCTTTGGAGCTGCCTAGGGGATTAGTAAAGCATGCTCCTTGGTATGTCTGAGTGGGTCATGGACCCATGACCTAGAAGTCTATGTCTAGCCCCTGGCTCCTTCCTCTCTTTGCCATTCCTCTGCTCTGCTCTGTGTCTTAGCCACTAACTAGCAGCTCTGCTCCCCCATGCTCTTACATCATTGTGTTTCTGCTTTAGAGCCAGCAAACCACAGGCTCATTCCTTTAGGATTGTAAGCTTAATATACCTCTCTGCTTCTAAGTTGTAGATGTCAAACATTTTGTCCAACAAGGGAAAAACAACTGTTTCTCCTGAAATTTTGTGAGTCAGATTATCATAGACCTTCAAAATCATATTGCCTCAGTCTGGATAGACAGGAGATTTATCAGATGATTTTTAAAAAAAAAAAACAGCCAACAGCCACAGGGCCTAAGTAGACTATAACAGTAAGCACTTATGGCTAGCGTTCCTGAAGTCAGTTGGTGGTCAACTGGATGATTCTACTGATTTAGGCTTTGTCTCATGGCAGGCCACTAACTGGGGCAGCTTGACTGCTGCCTATGTTTCTCATTTCTTTCTGTTCTCCAAACCGTTGCAGAGGTACAGATGTAAGGGCAGAAACCACTGTACATGTGTGTTTTAAGCTCCTGTCTCATGAGTGAGTTTAGAGTGAGACTGAGAGGGCCTTCAAAGTTACTTAGCAAACAGCATCAATACAATGGGCAGTAAGGAACTGGGGCCAGAAGGTGATCTACTGTAGAACCCTACTTGGTATCAGTTACTTCATCTCATAAATGAAAGAAAAATATTTATCTCTTGAAAGTTAGTGGTTCACAGCTGCTATACTAGGCCCAACTTGTCTACCGTTCTACTGGTGTGGAAAATAATACCCAACGATGAAACAGAAATGAATGGGTGACTCCAAAAGGCCATGATTTCAACATGAACAAAACTACTTAACATAATGAACTGAGAACTTTTCTAGAGAGGGTATTTTGCTTCTGGAAAACAGTAACCACAATAAAATAAATACAAATGGATTAATGAAGACTATAAACCTGCCTTATTTAATGCATAGGTGCTAAAAGGGCCCATTTTCCAAAAGTGACTGGAAAACCAGGAAACTGTTACTGCTTATCCAACCAAGATGGTCTCATAGGGTCATTCATCTCTTTATGCCCATTAAATCAGGATAGTAAAGTCCTGGCACCTACAGAATCCGTTTACAACAAAGAAAGAGTATATTTAGATAAAGTTAACTGAAATGCACACATTTTCACATTTTTTGTGCATATACCTACTGTGGGAAACCTAAATTTGAATCTCAATTTTGAACCTCATAAACTCTGTAATCTTTAGCAAATGAATCTCCTCTCAATCTGTTTGCTCATCATAAGAAGGGTCAATGGTTTTAACTTCACATGGTTGAGATAGAAAGTAAAGGCCTTAGCTCTGTGTTTACCACAGTGGCAGCACGTAGATATTCTCAGTTATTATCCTTACAAAAATATACACTGCACTAACCCATCATAACATTTTAATAGGGTATATGCCATGTGATAAGGGTCAGTTGTGCAATTTGCCATGTAGATGATAGATTTCCACAAAACCTCCATGTAAAAGGCTTTCCTTAAATGTTTCTTGTCCATTCATTTTAACATTTAGAGGCGTATCCTTTGCAGCTACTGTACTGTGTATCAATCTAACAATAAAACTCTACCGAAAATGACAAGATACACTATGTTCAAAACCTGCTGTGGCTCCTTATACTGCTAAATTTTTTTTAAATTTTATTTAGGTCATGGTTTCTTGACTTGTAATAATAAATTGTAATTAATTGCCTTCCACTGAGTTTAATGAAGAGAATTAGATAATATCTATGAAACTTTTTCAATCCTACAAATACTCCCTCTAATGAAATATGTGCAAGTACATATAAAATTAATAGCATTAGTGTTTTTTTTATTTTTCATTTTTTTATTGGTAGAGTCAAAGCTACAGATGTTAATATCTGGGTTTATTAATACTTTAGATGTACATTTAATTTTAGAGTATTTTCCACATTTTTCCAAAACTAATTTTAATATCTTATTTAAAAATCTTACATTGCAGCCTTTTCTCAGCAGGCTACTTTTATTATTAGAACAAAACAAAAGCCGCATTGCTTCAAGCCATCATGGCAAAGTAGTTACGTGTATTCATTTTAGTCATTCTGAAAATATTCAGGAAAGTTATTAAACACATACTATTTTTGTAGAGACGATGGAAAAGGATGTTATTTCATGTGATCTATTCAAAGAGACAAAGGACGTTAGAAGCTAGTGTTTAGCCTCTCTGAAGAGTGCCCACATTGTATCATGTTTGGGACATAATATTTTGCTGCAAAGTTATAGTTGCCATATAAGACTCAGAAATTCCAAATGAAATTAAAAATCTTATAATGAGCTGCATTATGCAAGGAAGTGTTTCTCACCCATTGTAAGTAAAAAAAATGTAAAGAATCAAAAATCTCAATTAGGCTTCATTATAGACTATTTTCCAAGTTCAGTTGTTGTTTTAATATTTCAAGCTGAGTTGGAGGAGCTTGAAGTTGGAGGAGCATTGAAACACCCTCAAAGACGATTGAAAACGACTCTGGAACCTAGTGAAATTTTAGTCAGGATGGTTGTGGGGTGTTTCATAAAATGATGCATAAAACTTGGTTACCTATCCTAATGCAATGGGATGTCAAGGCAGAGAAATCTCACTTGAGCAAACTCGGCACTTGGCGCCATATGTAAGAAGTTAGGTGGTACTGGCTTAAGACCAACACTAGCAATGTAATAATGGTGCCCTCCAAGTCACCTCACTTAACTCCATCCCCCAAAAGAAATTGTCGAAGTTATTTTCTTGGTATTTTATATCAATTTCTGCATTATTATCTTGGCCATAGTAATAATAGAAATGTAAACCCAAATAGACATTATTGTTAGTATTCCTCAAAGTAGATCACTCCAGTGTAAAGCTATCCAATAAAATTTGACTACTCATGAACATTTTGTTCTTTTAATATTCAAAAAAAAACCATTTGTGACTGCCTCAAAATAATCAGGATAGTCAGAGTTCTTTTTTGTTTGTCTGTTTGTTTGTTTGGAAAAGGTTTCTGAGACATTAAATCTTTGTTGAGTTAAGATTTTTGGACTGTAGGCCAAGTTGCAGTTTGCAGCAATTTCAGACATCTGCTTTATGATGTTGCTGAAAGCATTCCTCCACCACATTAAACCCAGCTTTTGAGTTGTACAGTGATTTAAAGTTTATTGAAACATTTTTACATTTGCTTTCTTTGACCACAATCGTCATTTTATTGTAACATGTGCAATTAAACAGGAACAGTGCAAAAGCAGTGAAATTGATAGGATTCTCATTTGAATCTACTGAATGCTGTTATTGTTTTCATTCGTGCCTGACTGCTGTTAACAAAGATTTAGGAATATGAGAGGATTATGTGAGGCAATATAAAAGCTAATTTTTATTACTATTGTAATAATAGTATTAAATACCTAGCATGAGTTACAGGTCTTTTGGGGCCCAAAACTCAGAGTTCAACATGACCCATCTTGAGTTGGGTCAAAATCTAACATTTGGCTGTGGCACTATCCAGAAGTACAGAGTTTATTACAACTATGTTCCAGAAAATGGAAAAGCAAGAAAGGACCAACAGAGATGAATAAGAGGAAAATTGCCATGTTACTATACTATCTGTGGATTTTTCTGGGATCTTACACAAATGAGACATGGTAGAATACAGAGCTAAGAGCTAGGGGAAACTGAGGAAGGAAGAGTGGATGGTGCCTCTGCTTGCTTTACTACATCTCCAAATGTGCATGCACATGTACACACACGCACACCCATCCATACTCAGTCATTTATACTCTTCTGTGATTCTCAGTTTCCTTGATTTATGCTTGCTCCTTTAAATCTGGCAGTCCTTCAGTGAAAGCGTTCACAGGTGGAAATGAAAAAGTAGTGGCATGTATAAAAAGTCCCTGAAATATACCTGAAAATACCGTGTACTCAATATACAAATCATATGAGGTGAATTTTGACAGGTGACAAAATACCAGAAAAGTTCTTCTCATCTATCAGAATACCAGGAATATTTAGTGTGATTCAAAGACAGACTTCAGGAAGCCTGTGACTACCTTGCATTGCTATGAAAATATTTGTGGTTCAGTATGTATATGCATTTGTGAATCTCTTTTTACAGAAAGGTTTTATTAGATTCTCAAAGGGGTGAGACCAAAAACAGGATTAAGGGACTGCTTCGTGAAAGTCTGGTAAGATATAAATTGCATCAAGATCAAAGGAAATAACCCTTTGATTTGCAAATTGACCAAAAAGGAAGGAGAGGAGAGGTTAGTCTGGAGGCCCTCAGGAAGTGAAGGGTCCAGCCCTCTCCCAGGGAATGGTGAAGGAAATTCAACAGAGAAAGGAAACTTCATGACAGCCCAGTCACCAGGGGGCTGGAAAAAGTTCTATGGAGTGGAGATTGATGGGTGGAGAGAGGAGAGGGAAAGTTGGGCCTGATACCAAAAAGATGTTTCCAGCATCAGCCAGCTGCAAAACAAAATGGGCTTCCTTTTCCCTACATATTCTTCCAAACATCATAAATCCTCAGCCTGCTTTGCAGCCACATCCTGCAAAATGCAGCCAGAGCAGCACCCTGCTTTACTCTGGAACCAGCCACCCCAGGGGTGCAGATGATTCAAAACTCCCTATGGGTGCTTTCCCACGGTCTACTCTGAACCCTGAGTTCCCTGTTGATGCTGCTATTCCAGGATCCTCTCATGTGTCTCCTGCATGTACATTAACACAGGATCACAAACAACCCTGATAATCACTTCGTTATTCTCTCATCTGAAAATTAGAGATTGGTTGGGGTTGTCGGATCTCTGCTGGGCTTGCTCCTGGCTTGGCCTGGTGGTAATTCTGTTCCCTATGTCTTCCGTGTTAGAATCGGCAGATTATTCCAGAAATTTTGTCCCTGTGGCAATGGCAGAGATCCAAGGGGTCAACACAACCCCTCGAGGCCTTGTAACACTAGCTGTCACAACTGGAACATTGTCATTTTGGCCTAATCTTGTTGGCCAAAGCAAGGCTTGTGACCAAATACAAAGCTGTGTGACAAGGAGCTATATCCCACTTCCCTAGAGGGAGTAACTATAGTTCTTAGGCCTAAATACAAGATTGTGTAAAGAATTAGGAGCAAAATTGCAATCTACCATATCTGTTAGCCAAGTTGGCTTCCAGCATATGACTCAGGTGTGCTAACCAGCTATGAGTCTCAAAATTAATACAGTCTAAAATTTAATTCATCAGTCTTATGAAAATGGGGGTGAAGGTAGGGTGAGAGGAACCAGTGGTTGCTTTCATTTCTTCCCCCAGCATCTATTAACACATCATATACTGGTGTAGAGCTTAAGATGCTAGGCAGAACCGCCTTGACTGTTTCTATGCACATAGACCAGATTGTGCAGTATAACAATTTTAAGTGGCTTGTCTATCTCAAGTACGCAAAAGGAAAATATAATGCAGCTTGTCCTCCAACAATAGATAGGACACTGAACATTCATTTGTTGGATAAGAACAAGTGGCAACAAAGCACTATGCTTGCCAACTCTTACGTTCAGGCAACCTGAAATTATGCAAACATTTCCTATGTCTGGTTGGCTTTGCAGGTCTGTGTAACTCGGCTGACAGTTGGATGATCGTGCCCAATATTAAGCAGAACCACTACACAGTGCATGGCCTGCAGAGTGGCACCAAGTACATCTTCATGGTCAAGGCCATCAACCAGGCGGGCAACCGCAGCAGTGAGCCTGGGAAGTTGAAGACAAACAGTAAGTGCCATGAATTCAACAGAGCTGTCATCTTACATTTGCTTCCCTTTCAGCTGACTCTACCCGCTTTCTTTCTTTTCTCTGTCTTGGGCACTGTTGATAGCCTCGAAAGAGCAAGGAAAAAGCCGGCATGGAGTAGTGGGATTCTCATCAGCTACCTCTAGGTTCCAAATGTGACACTATGCCTTCTAGACCAGGAGACCATTCATCTCTCTGCACTTTAGTCTTCTCATTTTTAAGTAAATATTCCTGCAGGAGTTCATGTGAGAAATAGAGTATATCTGTATAAAATCAGACACAGAGTAAGAATCCTGTAAACTGGGGATAGTATTTCTTCGATAGTATAAAAGCAAATTAATAACTCTTTCCTCAGAGAGTTTTTATTTGACTCCATGTAGCTGTCTGGCTCTCTAGTTTTTAATCAGGGGCAGTTCTGCCCTTTATCCCCCTACTCTTACCCAGGGGACATTTAGCAATATCTAAAAACATTTTTGGTTTCACAACTGGAGTGAGTGCGATTGGCATCTAGTAGGCCAGCAATGATGGGAAGCATCCCATAATACACGGAACAACCCCCACTGCAAACAGTGATCTCACTTATACTTGTGTCTCATAGTACTGTCATCTCCCTGGCGCCGTCTTGGCCTACATGTGTTTTGCTTTATCCTCCCTTCTTTCTTTAAAACTTTTTGATCTAGAAATATTATGATATGTAACACAGTATTTCTTTGCATAAAATCTCCCAGGAAAAAGCAAATCAGAGTGTGTTAATATGGTGACAGATTGTGGACCAGTCAGTCAACAGGAACAAGGAAGTGATTTTCAAGAGGAGCTCTTACTTAACCATAGCCTTGATTTCCCAATGTATTGGAGAACATGTGCTGGGTATTAGAGCGACAGCAAAGGGACATAATGAGAGCACTACCTTAAGGACTGGAAGACTGAGGTTCAGCCATGTGGTGCCCATGTGGCTATGTGACTAGTTTCTTTGTATTTTTCCACACAATCAGAATCTCATAACAATACTATTGTAGCTCATGATTCAAAGAATTGCTGAGCAAAATAATAAGGCAAGAATATTTTTATATCACTGCATGCTTTAAAGATATTCAAATACTATCAGGATACTATATTTCTTTCTTTTTTAATTAAGTTAATCGGTACATTTTAGCCATACATAATGATTCCATTCATCACTGCAGACTTGTACCTGTATGTGATATATCTTGATTCTTCTTTTCCCCATTACCCTACCCTCCTTTGAACCCCTCTTCCCCACCTTATTTACAAAAGTTTTGTTGCTTTTTTCTTTCTTTTCTTATTTTTTTTCTTTTCCCTTCCCTCCTTTCTCCCTCTACCCTCCCTAGTTCCCTTTTCCATTTGAACATTTTCTTCCTATTTCACCACTACACAGTGCATGGCCTGCAGAGTATATCTATTATACATTTTGGTCCTTATTTATAGTTTTGGTTTCTCACATCCGAGAAACAATGCAGTATTTACACATGAGTGTCCGATTTATTTCATTTAGAATTATGGTCTCGAGGTGCATCCATTTGCCTACAAATGATTCCAGTTTATCTATCTGTATGTCTGAGTAGTACTCTATTGTATAAAAAAGAAAAACACATCTTTATCCATTCATCAGTTGATGGGCATTTGGATTGCTTCTTTTAAATAAACATTTTGTGTTGGAATAACTACAAATTTGCAGAAAATCTGTAGACATTACAAAGAGTGCTGTACAACCAGCATCTCCAGTGTTAATGCTATCATACATAACCTTGATACGTTTGCCATAACTACCTATAAGAAATTAACATTGGTACATTACTCTTACCTAAACTTGAGAATTTAGTTGAATTTTACCAGTGTTGTCACTAATGTTCTTTTCCTATTTCAGGATTTACTCTAAAATCTCACATTGCACTTAATATTTCTTCACTTTTAAAATGAGAACATTTTAGTTTCAATTGTAGGCTGTCCAAAGAAAAGCTCAAAACTAATTCTGAGTAAATAAAAAAATAAATATAACATGATGGTATATGGCACAGTACTCATGCACATTCAGATCGACCGTTTTTGATTTACATTTAAACATGGTTTAGGTCCTTCAAAATTATGCTTGAGCAACTGGTGAATTTGAGATACTGTGCAAAATGTTGAGGATACTGTGAAGACCTTCAATTTTTTAACATATGCTCCTCACAGGAGTTCCTAGATGATTTGTGAATAAAGCATGTTAATCTTTACTCACCATTCAGTTTGTGATGTCTGAAATAGGAGAAGCCATGAGGGTGCTGGATTTACAGGGGATGGCCTGCCCAGCCTAGGGTTTTTCTTGTTGGGGTATGATTAGGGGTATGTGAGGAGGAGGCAATGTTCCATGCACAGGGCACAGCATGTGTAAAGGCCCAGAGACAAGGGGATTATGTTGGTGGAACAGAAAACTGATGAATATGGTAAAAGAGGCTTAGGTTGTGAAGATGAATGAACTCAAAAGTGTGACACAAGAAGCAAATTGTGAAATCCTCATGGGTTGTGCTAGGGAGTTTCTTTGAGGAACAGTGATAGGTGGGAAACAGATTGCAGGGTTTAAAGAGGCAGGATGAGGATTCCCATCAAATGACACTCTTTTCTACTATGACTGGTGAGTGGATTACAAGGAAGGGAGACTGACGAGTGGGCAGATTTCGGGAGATTATGGTAAGAATTGTCTAACCATAGAACAGTGGTCAGAAAAGGGTCATGCCATATACAAATGTTCTGATGAACTCAATTCTTTAGTAAAGTAACTATTCATTTTTTCCTTGAATTAATTGGTCCTTATGAAGCAAACACCTGGAATTTAGGCAGAGTGGGTAGTGGTTAATTTGGGAAATGAGCCTGGGACACAGACAGAATTTTGCTCCTTGAGAACACAGGATTGGACCAGCAAGATGATGGGAACTTGCTGGGAGTGTGGTTGGCTGGGAATGTGAGCCAAGGAGAGCAGGATACTTCAGGGGATTGTCACCATTCCAAGCTCCATGTTGGTGACACTGTGCCATTCTGCTCTTCCTTGCTGGCAGGAGGCCAAGCAGCCCTCAATCTTTGTAAATGACTGGTGCCATAATGGAATTTCTCCGTGTTTCCCCCACTAGTGTCCAGTGAACATTTATCTTTTAGCTTTATAATGAAAGTATCTCAAGAAGTGCTATCTTTGTACTTGTCTTATCTCTAACAGTTGTTGGCATGTTCATCCCTAAGGGTGATTATTTGTTTGCTTGTTTGTTTACAAGGGAAGCCCATACTAATTATCTTGTTTTGAAGTCCTGTATCACTTTCATTGTTTTGTTTTGATTGGCTTTATTGTGTTTCATTTTGTTTGGTTTTATTCTTTTTAAAATAAAGAATAATTTTTTAAAACGTTTTTAATTAAGAGAAGCCTAAATGCAGGTCTTATGAGCTCTGATACTGTATGCTCCCAGCTTAGCACTTGAGGCTTTTATCAGCTCCCCTTCTTATGGTGATAGATAGATAGATAGATAGATAGATAGATAATACATCAAAGGCAGATAGACAGACATAGCTGTATAGTTATTTTGATAGATAGATATAGATAGATAGATAGATAGATAATACATGGCAGGCAGATAGAGATAGCTATATAGCTATATTGATAGATATAGATAGATAGATAGATAGATAGATAAACAGACATATAGTAATATACACAACAATATAATTGTAAAATGAGTCAATAAACCATAACTCAAGTGCCAAATATGAATGCCTATTTTTGTAATACTGTAAAGTTTTATTGGCATGCAGCTATTTTCATCCATTTATCTGTCATCAATGGTTCCTTCCTTGCTACAATGATAGAGTTGAGTATTAATCACCAAAGACCACATGGGCTGAAGAGCTGAAAATATTTGCTACTTGACCCTTTGCAGCTGATCTAAAAGAAAGAACTTTAAAGGTGTTTTTGTTATGATTTATCCAAGCAATAACTTGAAATCCTTTGGCTTAGCCACATGTGAAAAAAGCACAGTGCCCCCTAATTGCTGGGTCTGTTTTTCCACCAGCATCATGTATTGCCTTAGTGAAATTTACTAGACCTTTGTCTGTGATTGGCTGGGAGCTATATACTGGGCAGGGGCTGCCAACTAGAACACCATGGCTTTTTTTTTAAAGGGGGTACCATGATATTTAAATCCGGTTGCAACTCATTTCATGCCTTTAAATGCTTGTACCCTATGTGGTATTGAATGACAGATATTAATCCAAACCAATATTGAAATGTCAAAGATGTAAGAGCTATTACAAATTGTCTATGTATGACTATGCCGAGATGTTTTAATGGTTAAGTCTTCAAAATACAAATGTGAAGAATAAAATGGAGAGGGCTTTATTATGTATATGAGTAATCTCAGGAGTATAAAACCTGGACATTTCTATCATATATATTCCTGATTATGTGGGCTGAAAATTTTAGTTTTTTAGTTATTCTAAACACCTCAGAGTAGTCCTTTGATTTTTAACAACCTCAGGATAATATAAACCTTTATAATATTCTACCTGGTAAGACCTGAGATCTTGATTCATATAGTTTCTAGTCTGAAGTCTACTGAGAATAAATATGCTTTACTCCTGATTGAACATGGTCAAAAAGAAAGTCTTTATTTTCTCCTTTTCAGGAGTCTAACCAGTCAGTATGTACTTGTATTGCTTATTAGCAGGGAGAATGCTTACAGAAGCTACTTCAGCCCATCATGAGTTCTAGATGATCTTTGCTCCTATTGTTAAATAGCATTGTTAAATAGCATAGTACCTCTGGTTCTCTTAGAACTAACACTGAAACTCATGAAAGACATTAGTGTTCTACACTCTTCCTGTGCTTAGCATTATACTTTACACAGAGGTGCTGCTCCCTAAGTATATTTTAAATATCATGAAAACTATAAGCAGATACCTTTAAAGTTATCGATAATATTCACATCACTGTTCAAATACAAGACACTGCCTTGTGATGAGGCAGGAATGCTCTGCTCCATTTTCTAACTCTGATTACAAAATTATCCTATTGGTTATGTTCAAATAAACAGTGCTTTCCTACTTCTTCTTTTTGTTTTGTGAACTTATTTCCAGGCCAGCCTTTTAAACTGGATCCCAAATCTGCTCATCGAAAACTGAAAGTGTCCCATGATAACTTGACAGTAGAACGTGATGAATCATCATCCAAAAAGAGTCATACACCTGAACGCTTCACCAGCCAAGGGAGCTATGGAGTGGCTGGAAATGTGTTCATTGACAGTGGCCGGCATTACTGGGAAGTGGTCATAAGTGGAAGCACATGGTAAGCAACTTATATCTATTGTTTTCCAGTTGTTAAAAGGAATATCTCATTGTGTACTTTGTCAGGGCATCAACCCATACCAGCATCCATCTTGAAAAATCAAGTGTAGAAAGGTCCTGTGGGTCAGCTATCGCTATAATAGTGCTGTATAACAAGTATGCCAAAACAGTGGCTTCAAATAATCCCCATTTATTAGTACTAACTACCACCCACTTCTGTGGTTTAGCTGATCAGGACTAATTACAACTGGACTTCACTTTTGAGTGTAGGTTGGGTCTATGTCTGTCCTGTGTCTCTTCCTCTTCCTTCAAATCCTGGGCTACCCGGGCCATGTCCTCCATAACCCAACAGGGGAAGCATGTTTCAAGCCTGTTGCATCATGTCCACTAACTTCCTGTTGACAAAAACAATGTGGAACATAAGAGTTCTGGCTCCTAGAAGATTTATCATTTGCAAACACTGCTCTTTCATGCTTTAAAGCACAGGTCAACATACTGCAGCCCATGGGCAAGCCTGGCCCAAGTTGTGTTTTTGTAAATAAGGTATTGTGGGTCTTGGCCATGCCCATTCCTTTTGTTTATAGTTGCCTTTGGGATCCAACGACACAGTCAACTTGTTAAGACAGAATCATGTGTTCTGCAGAGCTGAAAATATTTACTTTCTGCCCTTTTAGAGAAAAGATTTGTCTAATGTCTACTTTAAAACACTAATCCTCATCATTAAAAAAGCTATTTTCTGTTCCTTTGTATGTTTTGTGATCAAGACTGAGTCAATTAGTGTAAAAAGCTAAATGCTGAGTGAATGGGGGTTAAGCAAAGATGATAGAATGCAAATAATTTCAAGAGGTCTATTAGAGCCAGCCAAGGGACTTTAGCCTATTGAGTTTTCCAAGTTAAAGGATAAAGGCAGGAGGCAATCTATGTTGGAATTTGTTAACTCTACAAAATTGGCCTTCCCTAATGCCCAATCACAAGTGGCATCCCCCCCTTTGGCCATCTCACAAACACCTGCTTAATATTGACCAAAAAGGGAAATGTTTTGTAATTTTTAACAATCCTTTGTATGGCACAGCTATGTACCAGGCAAGGCACTGGTCTAAGCATTTTACAGTTGTTAACTTATTTTTTCTTCATAAAGCCCTACGAGGGTAGATGCTAATAGTATCCTATTTAACGGATGAGGGAACTGAGGCACATCTCCAAGTGTATAAAACTTACAAAGAGCAGAGCCAGAAATTCTACCACCAGGGATCAAGTTCTTAACCAGGAGTCTACAAACACTGTTGGTAAAAGGCCCAGAGAGTCAATATGTCTGGTTTTGTGGGCCAGAAGATTTTTGTCCAACCTATTCAACCTGGCCATTATAGTGGGAAAGTAGCTACAGACAATACACACACACACACACACACACACACACACAAATGAGTATGGCTATGTGCCAACAGAACTTCTTTTATGGAAATAGCCAGAAGGCCAGAGCTGACCCCAACTTGCAGTTTGCTGATCCCTTCCTGTAACCTCCATATACAGCTATTCACAAAAGAGTGGCAAGTTTTAAAAAACTATAATTACTCTTTAGGGCTTAGAGTAGTGTATTTAATGAATGATATCTTCACCCTTGCTTTAAAAATAAAGACAACACTCAAAACTAGCTAATCTGAAGAAATGACTGCAAAAGAAAATGTTTCTTTTGATATAACTATGATAAAAATCTTATTTTAAAAATACCCTTTCATTCAAATCTACACAAATAATGCAATGTATAAGTCTTTGGTAATGTAAGGACAAGTTAGCCTAAATCTAGCATGTGAGATGGTAAGCTTGGGTGGCCCATCATTCTGAATCATGACACCTATCCTGGCTAAGCCAGTAGGTTTTCATGTACTATTCTCCTCATGATTCTCTTAACATAGAACATTTTCCTATTCCAACATCTTGCTAGAGGTTGGAGGATAAATCCTTTACCTTACTAGGCTTTAGGCTAGTCTGACATTTGCAGTTTTTATCTTCTCTGGGGCAAAAATAAAAGCACAAAGGAAAATACCAATGTGCCAGAAAGCAAACATTCCTAGTCAATTAATGTGCTGTATTAATCTGACATGGAATGCAACATCCAAATGAGTATAACCCAATTAATAATTATTTATGATAAATGATAGCTGATCCTTATGATCTCATTGCCATTGATGAATTGTGTGGAAAATTCCACCAGAACACTTCACTTACATCAACATAGATCACCATTACCTTTAAAACACCATCCAGATGTCAAAACCAGCTCATGAGGAGGAACTGAAATCTTACAGTTGATTGCCACATTTCAGATCTTTACAAACCAGATAATGTCAATTTCAGAACATCCTCATGTAGCAAATGGTTTCACATTTCCTGGAAGGTTTTAGTACTAAAGAGTGTCCTCAGTGATTAAATGCCAGTGACACCTTGATTGCAACAGCTAATGACACATATATTTTCTCAAGAAATATAGTCCTGACTTTAAATTAACATGTACATTATGATCCTTGCAATGGAGCATGTTAACATTGCTCTGAGAAACAGTTTTTATACTTTTTGAGTTTTCCATGTCTCACCATGTAACTTAATGGGATATTACATTCTGCTTGCACCTTTCATGTGCAGTGGAAATATGAACATAATTTTAGAGATTAATGATAATATAATGGTGTTTTCCTTTGCTTAATGGACTGTACACTTGGTTATTTTCTTACTGTCTAATGCTGTGAATATGCACTTAGTGTTTTATGAAATGCTGTTAACTAAAGCAGTAATAATCGGTTCAGGTAATGTTCGCTAGACTAAAAGTGGAGGGGCAGCACAAGATTTCTGGAGTGTGCTCCTACTTTTGACATTCTCTCTGTTTTCTCTTTGCTAAATGAAGTCAGCCATCTCTGCTGCAGCAGCCACATAGGAGTCAGTTAAGATTGAAATGAGAAATAATATCCAGGTTCTTTAATAAAAGATTAAAATAATACACAGCAGCAAGAAAGAAACAATACAAATACGGTCATTTTGTGTTGCAAATGCAAGTCCCAAATTACCTGAAAAAAGTGAAAATAAAATCTTCCAGGGCATTAAGAACATCTGGGGGGGGATATTTTAAATTACAAAATGAAAACCTTTCCAAAGTGTATCAGTTAGGACTCAGCAAATAAGCAGAGGTCAATCAGGGTCCTCCATGGAGGAAGGAAGCCAAAAATTTACAGCCCCGTGGCAAAACCAAGAATACAAGTGAGCAAGTCTGCTGCTCTAATGCCTGGAGTCACAGTGACCTTCTCCTCACAGCCAAAGCAGGTGTAGACAGGAGGTTTTCCAACAAACCTCACTTCCTTAGTCTGCCAAGGAAGAGTGTGCTTCCTCTTCTTATAGCTTCTAGGTCTTATGCAAAAACATTGCAATAGCAGAATCTGGCCCATAATCCTATAGGAAAGAGCATTCTGAGAAAAACAACCCAGAATTCTCCATGCGAGTAGGAGAAGACTGACAAGAGGAAAGAGAGGATGCTGCATTGTCACAAGATGAGCCAGCACATGAGTTTAACGGATTATCCATTCTATCTTCTTTAGGAATTCAGTGATGGCATGCTGCATTAATTTTCATTTTAACATGCCACTCTTAAAGGGACTGTATTTTAAAACTAATGTGATTTTTAAAAGGATGTCATTTTAACAAAGACAAATAAGTTTTTCACTCTGCAATGGGTAAGGTGCCATATGTCAATATCCAGTTACACCAGTTTCTGCTATAACATATTAAAAATTGAACTGTGAATCATTCACTGTTTATTAAGAGTGATGTGTTTTGCATACCTTAATAACCGTGAAATGCTTTAAATATTGCAGGGCATGTCTCAGAGTGGTAAAAAGAGATTAAGGAGCTTAGGTCATGGTAGAAAAAAATTCTTAAGGTTTTTATTTTTGATCAGTTATAGAATATTTAGAATAATGATATCTGTCAATCAAAGATATTTTACAAATCTAAAAATGTAGTAGCAAATACAATCAGGAATATTTTTGGCAATGATGGATTGCACAGTTCTGGTGAGGGAAGGCATTACAGAGTGTCATTTAAGTTTTTGGCCTTTTGAGTAATCCTAGATTCAAATTCTGATTCTCGTACTAATCGTGTATGCAGCATCAGACGATAATAATAAAATAATGCTTAATGAATATTACATGCCAGGGCCTTGTACTCAAGATTTAGAGTACATTTTTTCTGTTACTGGATAAAATAATCCTGGGAGATGGAGACTAGCCTCATTCCTGTATTATAGATGAGAGACTGAGAGAGAGAGTATGACAAGGGATTTATCCTGCTAAATAAAAATCATTCTTCCTGCTTGCCTTTGCAAGTGCATTCGAAGTCATGGAAAATGACAGACATAGTGTCAACTGAAAAACTTAAAGAAGGTCAAAAAGACAAGTCTAGGGTTACATTGATATGATATGGTAGCCATGAGCAACATGTAGCTGTTTAAATCATTTAGCTTGGATTAAAATTAAATGCAGATTCTCCTTCACTTTATTACAGCATTACACCCTTGTAACACCACAGTAAAATGAAAATATCATGTCACTGTCCCGCATGGTGAGAGAGGTTGATATTGTATTTCACTGGTCCAGGAAAAGATTAAAATTCTGAATTTAAAGGATAATTCCTACTAAACATATCTCACTTTTGCACCATTATAAAGTCAAAGACTGCGAGTCAACCATCCTAAGTTGGGGACCATCTATAAATTTAAAGTTGAGTTTCCCAGACTTAGCAGTGTCAGTTCAGGTGCCCAGTAGCCCAGGTAGCTCATGGCTCCCACACTGAACAGAGCAGAACACTTTGATCTTTGCAGAAAGTTCCTTTGGTCATCATTTGTCCAGATAATTGAATATGCAGTAATTTATGAGAGAGAAAATAAAACAGCAAAACACAAAGTTCAAATATACTGGTTCGTACCCACTCATTCTGTGTTTCGGAGGGAAGAAGATGAGGAGCACAGGTGTTGGGTTTTTGCCAAGTTTCCATATAAAGAGAATGAACAGGAACAACAGGTGTCTCTTTTTTATGACCCCTGAGGACCATGGGATGGATTTACGCACATGTGTACTGTGGATCCTTGTTTTCAGTGTGGCTGTTCTGTCTCTCCAGGTATGCCATCGGCCTTGCCTATAAATCAGCCCCAAAGCACGAATGGATTGGGAAGAACTCTGCCTCCTGGGCCCTCTGCCGCTGCAACAATAACTGGGTGGTGAGACACAACAGCAAGGAAATTCCCATCGAGCCTGCCCCTCACCTCCGGCGTGTCGGCATCCTGCTGGACTACGATAACGGCTCCATTGCCTTCTATGATGCTTTGAACTCCATCCACCTCTACACCTTCGATGTAGCGTTTGCGCAGCCTGTTTGCCCCACCTTCACGGTGTGGAACAAGTGTTTGACGATTATAACTGGTCTTCCTATCCCAGACCATTTGGACTGCACGGAGCAGCTGCCCTGAGCATCTGGTCATTGGAGCTGCTTTCTGGGGAATAACAAAGTTTGAGGCCGCTATTTAGGTGATGAAGAAAACACAGGCTTCAAGAGTGTGATTAAATCTCCCCAGAAATATGTCCAGATATCAGCTAAAATGGGGCTCAAAATAGATTTCTTTTCTTTTACTGTGTTTTGTATTAAGGGCAGGCTTTAATAATTTCTTTAATTTTTTTTTGTATTTAGAGGAAAATCTATAGATTATTTATAAAAAGAAACATAATCGGGATTACAACTCTTAGGAAGTTCTTGGTTTTGCACATTAAGCAGCCCATAAGTTTACCAGCTCTTACAAGTTTTGTTTCATCATCCTCTATGGGCCTGCAAAGACAATGTCACCACCACCAACAGCAACACACACACCCATTTGGTAGATTTGTATGTTAAATCACCTTCTCACATACTGAGCCCATGGTAGGTCCCATCACTTCAACAGTGCATAACAGAATATGCAGGTGTTTAAAGATAAAAATAATTATGAACCCAATAGGGAAGTAAACAGGCTTTTTTGCTCTGGTTTAACTTGAAACATTTTAACTGTAATGTAAAAAAAATTTAAAAAGCATGTATTTAATCAACTATAATGGAGAGTAAGTGAGAGAGAATGGAAGTAATTGACTTTGGATCTCAGATCCAGCCAATGGCTCAGTCTTTGCTTTCTGATGGCTGATGGGATAATAGAAAGAAAGGTTCTGGAACCTTTGCCCATGTGTTTCCCCATTTCTTGCAGGGCTAAGAACTCTGGGCTAACATTATGAATGAGATCACAATTGAAAATAGTTGCTTTGAACTCTACAGATTAATCAAAAATTCAGGCTGATTTGTGTTTTATCAGAAGAAAGATTTTGTTTCGTGGCATAAAACTACTTCATTCTTCTTCCTAATGGTTTTCTTAGAGCTGCGAAATTTCTTCACTACATTTAATAGTTGACCGATTTCCCCTTCCCCAAACCAAGTTTTCTTTTATCTCTGGGGCTAAGGAAATAAACATGTACTGTCATCAATGACATAACCACTTTGGATTGATTTTGCTGTTTGGGACATCAGCACATGCCCCAATCACCACTACCACATCCAAATATAAATCACTGAAAAACACTTAATATTTATGAGTTAGTAATGACAAGGGACATTGCATAAAGTACTGTTCACAAGCATACATGCCTCAAAAGTTATTATAAACATGTGTTTATTAAACACATTTTGAAAATTGTAGAAGTCCCTCTATAGTATAGTTAACCATAGTCTTGTAATATGAAAAAAAATTCAAGCTCACTATTTCCACACAGGAACCTGCTAATACAACTTGCTAATCAAATAAATGTCAGATAAGATTCTTTGCATGCTGATCCAACACATTGTAATGGTTCCTAAACTAAGGTGTTCTTGAATAGTCTTAGGACTGGGACTTAGGCATTGGTTCTGTCTTGACCATGTGTGTGACCTCTAAAAATGGTTTCAATTGCTAAAATATTTATCTGGGCTCCTGGATCAGCCATTGACTGAACAGCTGGGTGGATATAGACATTGCTTTTAAATATTTTTTTAAAACCAGATCAAACAATCATTTCCCTGAAATAAGTCAATAGGCTCATTGTTTCAGCATCACATGGCCAAAGTTGATATGATTGCCAAGCTGGACTTCTTGAAAGACCAAACCGGTTTCCTGGGTCCTTCTGTCTCTTCTTAGCAAATGCTCTCCTTTTTCTTAATGGATAGATTCTATATATTTACTATATTATTTATACCCAGATGAATATTTTGATAGCTACTTAAGACACTATCACATCTAAAAATGAACATCTCAAAGGAGAAAAAATTAATCATTCTCTGGCAGCTTAATACGAGTTTTTTTTTTTTTTTTTTTACAATATGAAAACCGTGTGTGTTTGCCTTCCCTGAATAAACCAAAAGAGTTGCCTCAGTAATTTTTACATACATTTTGGGTAACTGGATAATGGATATTTTAATGCACTTTGTACACTTACAGGTTCTAAATAAAAGGGTCTAAAACTCAGTTTCTGAGTTTTTAAAATCATAGTCTCCAGGTACCAATAAATGCTACAGTTTGCCTTATGATGCTAACATAAAACATTTTACTAGAAGGACACTATTTCCATGAATATAATGTTTTTTAATATCAAGATGTTACTACTCAAATTTTCACTGCAAGCTGTGTAGGGTATGTTTGGCTATTTTTATAAGGACAAGACAGATTATGTTATAATTTTGTTGTGGAAGACTCACTCTTGGTTAACTTAAAATGTGGATGTAGCAGTTACTATTTCCAGGTTGTCATATTTACAGGAAAATATGTATATGGTGAAAAGCCACAGTGTTTACTTTAATAACTGTACTGATGTAGAAAAGATTCCCATGTGGATTTCTTGAAAGTCTAAAAAATATATGCTGTAAACTTTTACTGCAGTATAATTATGCATTTTTCTTTAAATGGATTAAGGTCACAATATTTTATTTTTCAAGGTCTTCACAGGAAGCACTTTGATTTAGGGACAAAAGAGATGACAGTGCCAAATAAATTAGCACAACAAAATTGATGGAATGCCAACCAAGGTTGCAAGAGCTGGCATCGCAGGTGTGTGAACGGCTCATTGCATAGAGCCCTGGGCTCTGAAGGGCTGTCAGCTTGGTTTGATGCTCTCCTTTCACTGTCATGAAATTCGTAATAATTTTCCAACAAGGGGCCTGCATTTTCACTTTATACTGGGCCCTGCAAATTTTGTAGCCAGTCTTTATAGTGGAACTCAGAAATATGGTACCTCTTTTCCAAGTGGATAGAAATACATAAATCTGGACCCAAAGTTGAAGGTTGCTGGCCATATCATTCAAGTAGGAATCTTAAAAATGGATTAAGATGAGGGTGGGCCTAGCTGAACATTTTCTTTCCAGCTTTAAGAGAAAATGACTTCAATAACTGACTGCAAACACTGATGAAGGTTTCTGCTGGAGAAGAAGACACAGCTTGAGTACAGACGGGCTTTTTATTATGGTACTGATACATTGACTTTAAGCTTCCTGAGGAAATGAACTAGTGCCCTCCATTTGACGTGGAACTGCACCCCAGCTCCAGGCACACATACAGTGCCTGCAGAGACACGTGCCTATATGCTCATGTTCATGCATATTTGGTGTTGGGAAGCTGACACTTGGCCTTCCTTGATAAAACATTAAAAAGCATTACAAAGACGATGGTGACAGCAGGAGGAATTTCTTGAAAACAGTGCTTCTCATCCAGGGCTTGATTTTGCCCCTAAGGAGACATTTGGCCATGTCTGGAATCAATATTCATTGTCAAAATCCAGGGAAGCAGTGCTACTGGCATCTAGTGGGTAGAGGTCTGCGACGGCATTAAACATCCTACAGTGCTGTGTAGTTCCCCACCACACAGAATTATCTGGTGCAAATTTTTAAGGTCTATCTTTGTTCAAACACTCTTGGTTGTTGGCTTTCTGTAAATGCAAAACTCTCATAAATGCCTTTGACTCTTTCAGTAAATGATTCAGTGCCCGATAAAAGAAAAAGCAAGAAAGAAAAAGCAGGCATCATCAGTTTCACTTCACTGCAGTGGCTCCTTCACTTTCAAGAATATTTATAAAACACTGATGAAGAACTCAAATCTGTGCAGCAAGCCAAGCCTATGTAAGTGGGAGTCGCTGATAAGTATCACGATCCGTATGAGCTTAGTTTGGAAGCCAGAAGCGGGCTTTCTTTCTGCCTCCTTGCACCTGGACAAATTCAACCCCTGATACTTGAGTCACACTGCCACGCCCTCAATTCAGACTGTTCTCTTCATTGCTGTTGCTTCCTGGTTCAAAATAAAATCATTTTTGTGGCACCAAAACAGGTCTCTGCCTGTGTCTGTAGCTTTTTCATCATATGTTTTCATATAAGTAGGTCTTCAGATTCTGCTCATTTTCCACACTATTTTGTGGCACACAGTTCGTTTCCTATGATGTCTGAAGCTGTCTCACATCTACTACCCCGTCCCTTCACAATACAGTTACCTTACAAGATAAAAAAATTCCACAAAGAATTTTAACGTACTATGATAGAAAACCTATGGAAGAGTGGAAGCCTAGAGCAAGGATTGCTTGATGTCAATACAGGTGAGGTGGAGGAGGGGAGAGCAGTGACTAACAGCAAAGGCATGACAGCCTTTTCCACATGCTCTGGGACAGTCCCAGCAGCAGCTCCATAACTGCGTGCCCAACCACCTCCCACAATCCATAGGCCCCAACTCTTGCATTTAGAGATGTGGCCCCTTTGGTCTAGGGCAGTGCTGCATGTGTTCCACAGGGCTTTAGCATCAGGACTGCTACCAGCCTGTTCAGAAATTCAGTTCTGCCTCCCTCTAGGCCTGTTGGCCAGAAGCTCTGTGAATAGTACCAAGCAATCTTAAGTCCTGACAAGCAACTGCAGAAGATTCTGATACTGGGGATGGTTTGTGAGGTGCTCCTTTATAGAGCTTTTCCCAACCTCACAGCCCATGTGAAAAGGTAATTACAGCCTGAAATGTGTTTCCAAAGCAACGTGTTTTAGAGGCAGTGTGATGTAATCCAGGGATCCTCCACCTGCCTCTGCCTAAAATCAGCTTTCTATGCCTGTTGATTCCTGGATCCCATCCTGAAAAATCAGAGATGAGAGGGTTGGGAATATGAACCAGCAACCTGTATTTTTTTTTCCTAAAAGAAATAAGTGAGTCTGAAGAGCAGCCAAGGTTAGCAGCCAAGGGTGGATATTATAGGGGACAGGTAGTG